>SJYT01017977.1:124109-160817 GCA_006410635.1 Cephalophus harveyi | reverse complement strand
CATTGGAAGGACTGATGCTGAAGCTGAAACTCCAATACTTTGGCCACCTCATGTGAAGAACTGACTCATTTGAAAAGACTCTGATGCTGGCAAAGATTGAAGGCGGGAGGAGAAGGGGATGATGGAGGATGAGATGGTTGGATGGTATCACTGACTGAATAGACAGGAGTTTGAGTGTACTCCAGGAGTTGGTGATGGACAGGGAGGCCTGGCGTACCACCATGCAGTCACAAAGAGTTGGACAGTACTTAGTGACTGAACTGAACTGAACTGAAGCTAGATTGGCTCTCCAGTTCCTAACTTATAAAAATTGAAACCAAAGTAGTTCCTTATGTTTCAGAAACACTTAAGATGTGTTTCAAATTCCCAACAGAACTTTTCTATGGTTGTCATGCCTCAGTATATAATAGTTGTTATATGTTGTTAGCGGTCGGCTTCTATATTAGATATAAATAGAATAAACTCAAATTTTATTCATTTGTCTTTGTAAAATTCACATTTTTAATATGTTGCTAAGCAAAGTATTTAATTCACCTGTTTTTTTTAATAGTAAAACATTTTAGTCACTTAAGATGTGTTTCAAATTCCCAACAGAACTTTTCTATGGTTGTCATGCCTCAGTATATAATAGTTGTTATATGTTGTTAGCGGTCGGCTTCTATATTAGATATAAATAGAATAAACTCAAATTTTATGCATTTGTCTTTGTAAAATTCACATTTTTAATATGTTGCTAAGCAAAGTATTTAATTCACCTGTTTTTTTTAATAGTAAAACATTTTAGGTGAAGGAATGAATATGTTTATTTATAATTTGATGCATGGTCCAGAATGTTTTCCTATTGCTGCTGTGCTGTCAAACCTCATTTGTGGATAATGTAAGCCTTTTTAGTTTTATACTGTTCAAAGTTGATTATGTATGTTGATAATGCAGCCCTAAAATGCTCTTTCTTCATATCGTGATTTTTAAATTGCACATGTACTTTAGAAAAGCTGCCATGTTAGAGGTACATGCATGTTCATTCTTCAGCTTCCAATGACAAACACTTTGCTAGTTTTTTGTCTATGGATTTTTTGAATTTTACTAGCCAGTTCCTGCATAGCCACATCAAGCTATAGTGTCTAGTAAGTGGAGCTACTGTATTTTCTACAGATTTACCCAACATCATGCAGACACTTTTGATACAGTCTTTCACTTGTTCCACCAGTTGTATTCGGTGTCTCTGTACTTAGCAAACAATATTGCTACCTCATAATCCTATGAAATCCTAACAATTATTTGTGACCATTGTTCACTGCCTCTGTTGGATCAATACCCTTTATTTCAAAAGACTTTGGGTTTTTAAATGATTTCTTTATGTATATATGTAAGTACTTCCTAAGTTGTAATAATTACATTGCCTCTTTAGCCAGCATATCTCAGGAGATAACACACTGTGATTTTAGCACTTTACCATCATTTATGGCCACAAAACTGAACTCAAGAAATGAGGCATCACACTTTTAAGTAAAACTAGTATGAAGTAAAGCTAGTATGATCCCTTGGCCTTTATTTCTTTAGAATCATTTCCATCATCACCATTTGATTCATAGTAATAAAGGACTTCTGTCTTCAGAAAAGGGTGTCCTGATCAGGGGATTAATTAGGAGTATGGATTTAACAGATACATACCACTGTATATAAAATAGATAAACAACTAGGATTTTCTTGTATTGCATAGGGAACTATATTAATTATCTTGTAATAACCTATAATGGAAAAGAACCTAAAAAAGAATATGTATGTGACTGTATATGTGTGTATACATATGTATACCTGAATCACTTTATTATATACCAGAACTAACACAGTATTATAAATCAATCAACTTAAGTTCAGTTAAAAAAAAAAGTCTTTTCTTGACCAAAATGTCTCGGGAAGCCTGTTTCACTATATGTAAAATAAAATTTTAAATAAAGAAGTTTACTTTCCTAATTTAGCTAATAATATGAAATCATAATTTAAAAACAGGCTTGATTAAAAATTAGAACAGTGTCACTACAGTAAAGTTATTGGTAAAAATCGTGTAATTAAAAAATTGTAACAGATTTTAATGCAGTTTTGGGTAAAAATGACAAACTGTTGTTGAAATATCACACATTATACCATGATTTTAATATTAAACTAGTGTGCAGATCATGGACTCAATCATAATTTCAAAGTCACATGAAATAGCCTGTATCCAGTTTAATTAGAGGAGCCCACTAATAAGCCATGTGTCCAGTGCTGTGCTTAGTTGCTCAGTCATGTCCACCTCTTTGCAACACCATAAACTGTAGCCTGCCATGCTTCTCTGTCCATGGGAGTTCTCCGGGCAAGAATACTGGAGTGGGTAGCTGTTCTCTTCTCCCAGGGATCTTCCCAGCCCAGGGATTGAACCCAGGTCTCCCACAATGCAGGTGGATTCTTTACTGTCTGAGCCACCAGGGAAGGGAAAATGTTGGTATGTCTCATGTAATATTTGGGACATATGTATACTAAAAAGCTATTTGTTTGCTTATCTGAATTTCAAATTTACTTTAGGATTCCTGTATTTTTTTTTTTTAATTTTGTTTATTTGGCTGTCCTGAGTCTTCCGTGCTGCTCGGGCTTGCTCTGGTTGTGGTGAGCAGGGGCTACTCTCCTGTTGTGGTGCGTGAGTTTCTCATTGCAGTGGCTTTCTTGTTGTGGAGCATGGGCTTTAGGGCACTTAGGCTTCAGTAGTTGCAGCACACAAGCTTAGCAGTTGTGGCTCTTGGGCTTAGTTACTCTGAGGCATGTGGGATCTTCCTGGATCAGGGATGGAACCCATATCTCCTGCATTGATAGACGGATTCTTTACCACTGGACCACCAGGGAAGCTCCCAGGAGTCCTGTATTTTTATTTACTAAAAATATTTTAACAAATATGAAGACTATATTTTGTCTACTATATAGATGCATAGATTATCTCATATTTTCTTCAGAATTTTAGCTTTGTTTTTATGTTTAGACCTATAGCTCCTTATGAGTTAATTTTTGTGTGTGGAGTGATGTAAGGGTTGAAATTTTATTTTTTCCTTATGGCTCTTCTGTGGCCCAGGATCATTTATTGAATATGCTATCTTTTCCCCCATTGAGTTACCTTCCTCCTTGTGATAGACACATACTAAGATAACCACCGATATAAAATATCCTTGTACAGTTCCTTCCTTTTGAATAGGAGTGGAACTTGCAACTGGCATCCAGCCAACAGCATGTGACAAAGGTCAAAGAATTTTGCAGATAGATTTAAGGCTCCAAGTTAGTAGATATGAGTTAATCAAAAAGGAGAGCCTGAGTAGCCTGATATAACCAAGCAGAAGTCCTTAAAAGAGAGAGGGGGCCCTCTCTGTAAAAAACTTTATCATGCTCGATCAAAAGAAGCGAGCCTTCATGGATTCTACAACTGCAAGGATGTGAATCTGCCAACAGCTACCTGGGTTAGAAAGAGGACTGCAGGCCTCATATTTGACCGTGGCCAATGGTTACTTACTCCTTGGAAGGAAAGTTATGACCAACCTAGATAGCATATTCCGGAGAAGGCAATGGCATCCCACTCCAGTACTCTTGCCTGGAAGCTTCCATGGACGGAGGAGCCTGTAGGCTGCAGTCCATGGGGTCGCTGAGTCAGACACGACTGAGCGACTTCACTTTCACTTTTCACTTTCATGCACTGGAGAAGGAAATGGCAACCCTCTCCAGTGTTCTTGCCTGGAGAATCCCAGGGATGGTGGAGCCCAGTGGGCTGCCATCTGTGAGGTCGCACAGAGTCGGACACGACTGAAGCGACTTAGCAGCAGCAGCAGCAGATAGCATATTCAAAAGCAGAGACATTACTTCACAAACAAAGGTCTGTCTAGTCAAGGCTATGGTTTTTCCAGTGGTCATGTATGGATGTGAGAGTTGGACTGTGAAGAAAGCTGAGCACTGAAGAATTGATGCTTTTGAACTGTAGTGTTGGAGAAAACTCTTCAGAGTCCCTTGGACTGCAAGGAGATCCAGCCAGTCCATTCTAAAGGAGATCAGCCCTGGGATTTCTTTGGAAGGACTGGTGCTGAAGCTGAAACTCCAATACTTTGGCCACCTCATGCGAAGAGTTGACTCATTGGAAAAGACTCTGATGATGGGTGGGATTGGGGGCAGGAGGAGAAGGGGCCGACAGAGGATGAGATGGCTTGATGGCATCACCGACTTGATGGACATGAGTGTGAGAGAACTCTTGGAGTTGATGATGGACAGGGAGGCCTGGTGTGCTGCAGTCCATGGGGTCGCAAAGATTCGGACACAGCTGAGCAACTGAACTGAACTGAACTGAATAATTGAAGTCTTTTAGGATTCTTAGCAGAGCACCCAGTTAAAGAAGCTGAGAGATAATGAGTGTATGTTGTTTTAAACTTCTAACTCTGTGGTAATCTGTTGCACAACATTAGAAAGCTAATATAGTACATTTGTCAAGAGGCAATAGATCACATATATGTGAATCCGTTTCTGGACTTATTACTGTTTTCCAGTTCTCTCTCTAATCCTAATGCCAGTGCCACAATGCCTTCAATACATAGCTTCATAATAAATTCTGAAATTAAGCAGTAAAGGTCCTTCAGCTTTATTCTTTGTCTTTGAAATTGTTTTTGCTATTCTAGTTCCATTGAATTTCCATATAGATTTTAGATTAAACTTGTCAACATCTACTAATGAATATACTGGGATTTCATTGAAACTGTAAATCAATTTGGGAAAAACTGACACCTTAACTGTATTAAGTCTTTTGATCCATGGATATAATCTCTCCATATATTCAGGTCTTCTTCAATTTTTCTCAGTAGTACTTTTTAATTTTCACTGTATGATAATGCACATATTTTGTTAAACTTCTCTCTAAATTATTGCACATCTGAGATGTTACTGTAAATAGTATTGTTGCTTCAACTTCTAAAATTGTTAATTTACTAGCATAGAAATATACCTTATTTGTGTATATTGTCTTTATTCCCTACGACCTTGCTAAACTATGATTTTCTCCATATATGATCATGCTGTCTTTATATAATGACAGTTTTATTTCCTAATTTCCAAACTCGGTGCCATTCATTCATTTTTCTTATCGCACTGGCTAGGATCTCTAATACAGTGCTGAAGAGATGTAAAGAGATATGCTAAGAGTGGGCATTTTTCTTTTTTTTCCCAATATCATCTGACATGCATTATTTCTTTCATCATTAAGTCTGATTGTAGCTATGGATTTTGTGGAAGTACACTTTAGCTAATTAAGAAAATGTCTTTCTTATAATTTGCTGAATGGTTGTTGAGTTTTCTCAAATTTTTTTTTTGCTTCTATCAATGTGATCATTCAATTTTCTTTTTTTCCTATTAGAATAGTGGATTGATTTTCAATTGTTAGGCCAATCTACCTTTTCTAAGTTCCATTTGGTCATTTATATTATTCTTTTTCGTATTGTTACATTTAACTTGGTAACATTTTAATAAGAATTTTTGCATTCATGTTCTTAAAAGATCTTGGTTAATAGCTTTCTTGTAATGTCTTTAGTTTTTTTATCAACCACACAAAATTGCCCATGTTCCTCTTTCCTCTATCTCATGAACGAATTTGTGTAGGTTGGCATTACTTTTTACTTAAATTTTGAGAGAATTTGTCAGTAAAACCATCTGAGCCTGAAGTAATCTTTTTGAGAAGTTTTTAGTTATAAATTCAATTTGTTTAATTGATTTAGAGCAAATAAGTGTTCTGTTTTCTCTTAATCTGTTTTGGCAATTTGTGTCCTTAAAGCAATTTGTTTACCTAGGTTGTCAAATTTATTGGCATGAAGTTATTCGTATTTGTTTGCTATCTTTTTAATGACTTGGATGTGTAGCGGTATCTCTCATTTCTAATACTATAGTTTTTCTCTCTGGATCAGTCTATGGAAAGTTTCACCTTTTCAAAGAATTTGCTTTTTCATTTTTTATCTGTCTGTTATACTTCATTCATTTCTGCTCTCATCTTTATTATTTCTGTCCTGATTGCCATAGGTTTAGTGTATTCTTCTTTTGCTAGCTTCCTAATATGGAAGCTCATTTTATTGATTCGAGATCTTTATTATTTTCCAAAATAGATGTTTAGGGCTATAAATTTTCCTCTATACACCATTTTAAGTGCATCCCCTAAACTTTGATGTATTATGTGTTCGTTTTCATTCAGTTTAAAATACTTTTTAATTTCCTTTATGGGTTTTTTAACCCATAGAATATTTGGAAGTGTATTGCTGAATTTTAAAATAATTGGTGATTTTCCAGATAGCTTTCTTTTATTGATTTCTTATTTAGCTTATTTGTCTCAATGTCAGTTCTATCTGATTTGTTGAAACTTGTTTTTATGGCTCCTTGTATAAGTTATATTGGTAGTTTTTTCAAGCATATTTCAAATGAATATGAATTAGGTTGAATTAGTTGATAGTCGGACTTCCCAGGTGTTAAAGAATCCATCTGCCAATGCAGGAGACTTGAGAGATGTGGGTTTGGTCCCTGAGTTGGGAAGATCCCTTGGAGTAGGAAACGGCAATCCACTCCAGTATTCTTGCCTGGAAAATCCCATGGACAGAGAGGAGGCTGGTGGGCTACAGTCCATGGCGGGGCCATAAGAAGTTGGACACCACTGAGCAACTGAGCACAGAATTGATAGTCTCATTTGTCTTTGATAACCCCATTGATTTTTTGTCTTCTTCCTCTATCATTTACTGAAGAGTGTTGAAATCTCTAACTTTTATTGTTTGTTTTCTATTTTGCAATTTCATTTTGTCATTTTTCCTTCTTATTTTTAAACTCTGTTACTAGGTGCATACTCACTTGGATTGCTTTAATACTTTGGTGAACTGAACTCGTTACCATTATGAAAAGTCTGCATTTTTCCGTAGCAGTTTTATTGTTCTGAAGTCTACTTTGTCTAGCATTCAAGAAACCATTCCAACTTTCTTTTTACTTGTGTTTGAATGGTACATCCTTTTCTATTAAGTTTACTTTTAATCTGTCCCTGTCTTTTTATTTTGTATGGGTTTCTTGCAGTCTTGCTTTTTTATCCAATCTAAGAACCTTGTTGCTTGATTTGAAGCATTTAAGTTCATTTACATCTGTTATAATTGTTGATGTGTTTGTGTTTCAATCTACCATGTGGCTGTTTAATTTCTCTCTTCCCCATCTGTACTTTTTCTTTTTGTTCTTTTCCTTTAGGTTAATTTTTTATGTTTTAGGATTTATCTCCAATATTGACTTATTAGCTGTGCTTATATGTTTTGTTTTCCAGTGGTTGTAAGTTTTACCATGTTCACCTTTAACTTACTACATTTTACTTTATGTATTTATTATTACACTCAACAATGTATTAGGCACCAAGTGTTTAATCGCTCAGTCATGTACAGCTCTTCACGATGCCATGGACTATAGCCCCCCAGAATCCTATGTCCATAGAATTTCCAGGCAAGAATATTTAAGTGGATAGCCATTCCCTTCTCCAGGGGATCTTCCCAACCCAGGGACTGAACCTGGGTCTGCATTGCAGGTGAATTCTTTACTATCTGACCCACCAGGGAAGCCCATTCTACTTTTCAAATACTATTATTCCATGTTATATATATAAACTTATGTCAGGATGCTTCTCTCCTTGTGCTATTGTTGTGAAACATTTTGCTTCTCCATATGTTTAAAATACATTATATTACTACTGCATTAAGCAATCAATTATCTCTTAAAGAGATCAATTAATGAGAAAGAAAAGCCTTTTATATTATCTGCTTAGTGATCATTTACAACTAAGTTACTAATTGTAGCATTTTAATTTTCTTCCAGTTGATTCAGATTCCTCTCTGGTGTTTTCCTGTGCTGGAAAACTTTTTTGACATTTCATGTAGTGCAGGTTTGCTGTCAGTGAATTATCATAGCTTTTTTTTTACTGAGGAACGAAAAATCATTTCCTCTTCATTTCTGAAAGATATTTTCACTGGATATAGAATTTTAGGTTGACAGTTTTATTAGCTCTTTAAAGATGTCACTGTGCCTTTTGGCTTGCATTATTTCTAGTAAGAGTCTCCCATAATTAATGTTCTTTATAATGTTTCCTTTTTCTGTGGTTATTACTGAGTTTTTTTTTTTTTCACTAGTTTTTAGTTGTTTTATTATGATGTGCATTGATGTCCTACTGCTAAGTTCCTTCAGTCATGTCTGACTCTTTGCAACCCCATGGTCTGCACCAGGCTTCTCTGTCCATGGGATTCTCCAGGAAAGAATATTGGAGTGAGTGAAACCGCTCAATTGTGTCTGACTCTTTGAGACCCCATGGACTGTAGCCTGCCAGGCTCCTCCATCCATGGGATTTTCCAGGCAAGAATACTGGAGTGGGTTGCCATTTCCTTCTCCAGGGGATCTTCTCCATCCAGGGATTGAACCCAAGTCTCCCACATTGAGGTCAGACTCCTTACCATCTGAGCCACCAGGGAAGAACTGGAATGGTGGGATCCAATGGCCATCTCCAGGGGATCTTCCTGACCTAGAAATCAAACCCATGTCTCTTACATCTCTTGCATTGGCAGTGGGTTTTTGACAACCTGTAGCCCCTGGGTATGGTTGTTTTAATATTTTTCCCACACAGGCTCTATTGAACTTATTCATCAAATTTGAAAAAATTTAGGCCATTATTCCCTCAAGACAGTTGTCTATTGTCCCACCCCCACCCCACTGTTTTCTTCTGGTACTCCGTGTGTATACATGTGTACATACATGCATGTCTATATATGAAAACACAAATACATAATAACATTAGGTTGTTTGATATTTTACAAATGTTCCAAGTATTCTGTTTCTTTCTCTTCTCCCCTCTCCCCTCTCTCTCACTGATCCACATGTCTTCTTTCTCTCCCTGCTTCATTTTGGATAGTTTATCATTCTATATCTTCATGATCACAGACCTTTTCTTGTGCAGGTATCTAGTATATTATTAACTTCATGAGGTGAAAATTTCATTTGATACACTGTATTTCTCTTCTCTAGAAACTCCATGTTTAAAAAAATACTTTTTTACATTTCCCTCATGTTTTCCATGGTATATTTGAATGTATTTGTAATAGCTCATTTAAGGTCTCCTTTTTGGTCTTCATAGTTAGCGCTAGTGGTAAATAACCTGCCTGCCAATATAGAAGATGTAAGAGATGCAGGTTTGATCCCTGGAAATGGAAGGAAATGGAAACCTACTCCAGTATTCTTGCCTGGAAAATCTCAGGGACAGAGGAGCCTGGCAGGCTACAGTCTACAGGGTCGCAAAGAGTTGGGCACAATTGAATGACCTAATATGCAAGGTCCTTTGTAAATAATTCCATCATTTATCCTTTAGTTCAGTTCAGTCACTCAATCATGTCCAACTCTTTGCGACCCCATGGACTGCAGCACACCAGACTTCCCTGTCCATCACCAACTTCTGGAACCTGCTCAAATTCATGTCCATCAGTTGGTGATGCCATCCAACCATCTCATCCTCTACCATCCCCTTCTCCTCCTGCCTTCAAGCTTTACCAGCATCGGGGTCTTTTCACATGAGTCAGTTCTTCGCATCAGGTGACCAAAGTATTGGAGCTTCAGCTTCAGCATCAGTCCTTCCAATGAATATTCAGGACTGATTTCCTTTATGATGGACTGGTTGTATCCCCTTGCAGTCCAAGGGACTCTCAAGAGTCTTTTCAGATACCACAGTTCAAAAGCATCAGTTCTTCAGCACTCAGCTTTCTTTATGGTCCAACTCTCACATCCATGCATGACTACTGGAAAACCCATATCTTTGACTAGATGGACTTTTGTTGGCAAAGTAATGTTGGCAAAGCTTTTTAACATGCTGTCTAGGTTGGTCGTAGCTTTTCTTCCAAGGAGCAACTATCCTTTAATTTCATGACTGCAGTCACCATCTGCAGCGATTTTGGAGCCCAAGAAAAGAAAATCTGCCACTGTTTCCACTATTTCCCCATCTATTAGACACGAAGTGAGGGGACTGGATGCCATGATCTTAGTTTTTTGAATGTTGAGTTTTAAGCCAGCCTTTTCACTCTCCTGTTTCACTTTCATCAAGAGTCTCTTTAGTTCTCCTTCGCTTTCTGCCATAAGGGTGGTGTCATCTGCATATCGGAGGTTATTGATATTTCTCCCGGCAATCTTGATTCCTGCTCATGCTTCATCCAGCCTGGCATTTTGCATGATGTACTCTGTATATAAGTTAAATAAGCAATCTGGTGATATACAGCTTTGATATACTCCTTTCCCAACTTGGAACCAGTCCATTGTCCCATGTCTGGTTCTAACTGTTGCTTCTTGACCTGCATACAGATTTCTCAGGAGGCAGGTAAGATGGTCTGGTATTCCCATCTCTTTTAGAATTTTTACAGTTTGTTGTGATCCACACAGTCAAAGGCCTTGGCGTAGTCAATAAAGCAGAAGTAGGTGATTTTCTGGAACTCTCTTGCTTTATCTATGATCCAACAGATGTTGCCAATTTGATCTCTGGTTCCTTTGCCTTTTCTAAATCCAGCTTGAACATCTGGAATTTCTCGGTGCATGTACTGTTGAAGCGTGGCTTGGAGAACTTGGGCCATTACTTTGCTAGCGTGTGAGATGAGTGCAGTTGAGCAGTAGTTTGAACCTTCTTTGGCATTGCCTTTCTTTGGGATTGGAATGAAAACTGACCTTTCAGTTTTCTCTACTGATTGATTTTCTCCTGGTTATGGGTCACATTTTTGTTTCATTTGCCTAAGAATTTAATGTCATACATTATGAATTGTCCATTGTTTCCATACTGAATTTGGTTGTGTTCTTTTGCAAAGTATTGAGGTTTGTTCTGGACAGCAGTAAGTTTGTTTTGAGATTAGTTTGATTAGTTCAAGGTCTACATTTAAGCTGTTTTAGAATAATTCTAATTTAGTCTCTACTTCAGTGTTAATTTTGCCACATACCTACAGTGTGGCCCCTTTGTGATATGTTTTGAGTGCTTATTGTATCCATGAGACCTCTCTAATCTGGTATGAATTCTGCCTCTCTTGAGTTTTGTGAATTATTCTTTTTGAAGCTCTCCACAATTATTCTTTCTCTGGAATTCCTCATGAGTTTTCATTCTTCACATGCACAGATTGGTATTCAGCCAAAGACTCAAGGAGACCTTTACACTCCCTTGGGTACATAGTCCCTCAACTGCCAGCCATTTCTGCCTTGCCCAGCTCTAATCTCCGACTCCGCAACTCAGTAAGATTGTTGGGCTCCATTTGTGTTCTTTCTTCTCTGTGCTGCAGTTTATAAGTTCCCTTCCAGCAGAAGACCTAGGCTATTGTTGAATTCACTGAATTTTATTTCTTTTCTCTCTGCTACTTGTTTCCTACTCTCTGAAATGGGTTTTTCCTACATTTTGTCAGTTTTTCTTATTTAAGTTTGGAGGTTAGTTTCTGACCTACTCAGAACTGGAAGCAAAATCTGTCTCTTTCATTTGCAGTATTTTTTCTAGGTAATAGAATTATTTTAAATTTAAAAATAATTTGTAAGTTTTATTATTGTCTCCTTGAAGGTAAAGTGCCTATTTTTCTGTTGACTTTTCAGAACTTTTTATTTGTCCTTGATTTCGAGCAGTTTTACTATGATGTGCTCTGTAGATGGATTTTGGCATTCTCTGTATTTATTCTCCTTTGGATTCACACTACTTTTTAAATTTGTGGCTTAATTTAAAGCAGTTTCAAAAAATTCTCTGCATTATCTCTTCAAATATTACTTCTTCATTCTCTCTTCTCCTTCTAATATTATATTTCTTTTAGGCTTTTGTCATCCTGTTTTACACACTTGCTGAGATGTCCTATCCCACATACCCTATACACCCTCACATATACCTTTATCATTAATGAACTCCATTCTGTCTTCCAATTTAGTCTAAATGTTCCATCTTCTATGAAAATGTACCAACTTGCCCTTCCCCTACTAATGACAAAGGTAACCTCTCTAATGATCCTCATCTCTTTGCAATAACAATCTTATCACACAAAATATTTTCCTCCTTAGCAAAATTTGAGGGCCATGAATGTTGAGACTCTTACCAAGCTTTGTACTCCTGGCAGCTAGGGCAGTAACTCACAGATATTTCCAGATCTTCATCCTCCCCACTCACTTCAATTACCAGCCTATACCTTTGGGTAAAATTATAGAGCAGGAGGAGGATGATAATACCTAATATCTTTATCCATAGCATTTTGTTTATAAACACTCTTCCTTTTATTGTTAAACAAATATAGCTTTAGCTGCAAAGGTTTTGTTTATTCCCATGTATCTCACATTTAATGACTTTTAAGAAATTAGTCATTCTTCTCAAAATGTATCAAAACTTTTTCTTCTCATATTTAGCACTAGCTGCTGCTACTGCTGCTGCTAAGTCGCTTCAGTCGTGTCCGACTCTGTGCGACCCCATAGACGGCAGCCCACCAGGCTCCCCCGAACCTGGGATTCTCCAGGCAAGAACACTGGAGTGGGTTGCCATTTCCTTCTCCAGTGCATGAAAGTGAAAAGTGAAAGTGAAGTTGCTCAGTCGTGTCTGACTCTTTGCAACCCCATGGACTGCAGCGCACCAGGCTCCTCCATCCATGGGATTTTCCAGGCAAGAGTACTGGAGTGGGTGCCATTGCCTTCTCTGATTTGGCCCTAAAGCAGAACTCAAAAGCATGGAAGAAAAGGGAAATAAGCTTATTTTAAGTATTTTTAAAAATAGTTCTAGGACTATATTTGTTTGAGAGTATCTTTTACACATTGCAGCACACCATTAATAGAAAAAGGATTGGGGAAAACACAGTTAAGTTTACATTTTTGAAAGCCCTGCTTGTCCAAAATTTTCATAAATCTTTCTTCTGAACCTAATGTTGTCTCTCTCAAAATATGTCAGCCTTGTTTATGACATGAAAGTCAATTATGTCAAGACTGATTTTTTTTTAATGACTCAAAGTAAGAATCCTGAGGCAGTTGCCTTTTATTCAGGTATTATGCCTTATAACCAGTCTGTTTGCCTATGCCTAATAGAGGTTGATACAGCACATGTCCTGTAGTCTTTCAGTATAGATTCTTGTTTTTAAAACTTTTCATGGAACAGTAATACAATGATTTGCTTCAAGTTTAAATTCTCATCTCAAAAGCAAAAAGTGCTCTTGTTATTTACTGTTTCACAGTGTGTGTGTGCTAAGTCAGTTCAGTTGTGTCCAACTCTTTGCAACTCTGAACTGTAGCCACCAGGCTCCTCTGTCCATGGGATTCTCCAGGCAAGAATACTGCAGTGGGTTGCCATTTCCTCCTCTAGGGAATCTCCCCAACCCTGGAATCGAGCCTGCCTCTTTTATGTCTCCTGCATTGGAAGACAGTTTCTTTACACTAGCACCACCTGTTTCACAGATCCAAACCAAATAGACATCAAGGTCCCTATTTTTACTGACTCTGTATAATGTTGGAATTTTTCCTGCACTTACAGAATTTTTTATTGGAAAAAAGTACTTATGTAAGAAGTAAGTGGTTCCTGCAACAACTACAACACATTTTATAGTAAGTAAAACTAAGTTATCAAATTCCTTGGGATACAAGTTAGGTCATTTAGCGGATGCTGCTCCTTTTATTTATAAAGACTAGTGTCATTGAAATATGAAATTGAAAGTAATATTGCCGCTTTCCTCAAGTTCTGTACAATGTAGTGGGGAGGGTGAAAGTATATGCAAAGAACATTTGTCAAGCACCTATTATCTCTTACTGAGATATAACAATGAACAATAATAATGGTATCTTTTGAGATCGCTGTCCTCAAAGATTTCATGGTTTCCACAAGGAGAAGTGTATATTCTTACACATTACAAAGGAACTTAGAGATGTGAAAATAGCTAATTATGATGGAGCAGGATGAAATAAATACAACAATAGGGACTGAACACAGTAGTCCTGGGGTATCTCCTAGGGAAGGCACAGCTCATGTGAGCTGGGGAAACAAGGGAACTACAGTGGAAGGAAGTGGTACTAAGCCAGCCTTACAACATGAGTAGGAAAAGGAGTTAGGACATTTGAGTACCAGGAAATTGCATCACTAATTTTATCTTCTATTAATTCCTAAGTGAAATCTTTTCTCGTGATTTTTTACAGTAAACTAAAATAACTAGTAAAAAGTATTCTGAACTTTCAAAAGTTGGGATTTGGTGCTATATAATTAAAGGACTTGTTGTTGTTCAGTTCAGTCGTGTCTGACTCTGTTACCCCATGGACTACATACAACACACCAGGCCCCCCTGTCCCTCACCATCTCCCAGAGTTTGCTCAAACTCAATGTCCATTGAGTTGGTGATGCCATCTAACCATCTCATCCTCTGTCGTCCCCTTGTCCTCCTGCCTTCAATCTTTCCCAGCATCAGGGTCTTTTCCAATGAGTCAGCTCTTTGCATCAGTTCAGTTCAGTTCAGTCGCTCAGTCGTATCTGACTCTTTGTGACTCCATGGACTGAAGCAGGCCAGGCTTCCTTGTTCATCACCAGCTCCCAGAGATTGCTCAAGCCCTGTCTGTTGTGTCTTTGATGCCATCTAACCATCTCATCCTCTGTTGTCCCCTTTTCCTCCTGTGTTCAGTCTTTCCCAGCATCAGGGTCTTTTCTAGAGTCAGTTCTTCGCATCAGGTGGCCAAAGTATTGGAGCTTCAGCTTCAGCATCAGTCCTTCCAATGAATATTCAGGGTTGATTTCCTTTAGGATTAACAGATTTGATCTCCTTGCTGTCCAAGGGACTCTCAAGAGTCTTCTCCAGCACCACAGTTTGAAAGCATCAGTTCCTTCACGCTCAGCCATTTTTATTGTCCAGTTCTCACATCTGTACATGACTACTGGAAAAAACATAGCTTTGACTAGACAGACCTTTGTCAGCAAAGTAATGTCTCTGCTTTTTTAATATGTTGTCTAGGTTTCTTGTTTCTTTTCTTTCAAGGAACAAATGTCTTTTAATTTCATGACTGTAGTTACTGTCCACAGTGATTTTGGAGCCCCAAAAAATGAAGCCTGTCACTGTTTCCATTGTTTCCCCATCTATTTGCCATGAAGTGATGGGACTGGATGCCATGATTTCATTTTTTTGAATGTTGAGTAGTTTTTTGAATTAAAGTAGTAAGAATTCTAAAAAATCTTGAGTTCCCAAGGAAGAACTTGCCCTCTTAAAGCTCAAATCTCTTCAGTTTGGTAGTTCCTTGTGCATTCAGAAATGCTTTTCTTATTGGGTTTTTTAAACATTTTTGGTCTGTAGATATTTATATGAAGAGAAAAATGAATATGGAAGACCCTAATCTTTAGTAAAAGGACTGTGATTCACTTCGAGAAATATTAATATAATAAAGAGCCTGGTTTTACCTCCCTTTTATTTCCTACAAGTAGACTATAGTTTATATTTCTTGATATTTCTTAAATGCTCTTTTTTAAGATAGTTATTTTCTAGTCTCAGAAATACAACACTAATGCTTTTTCCCTCAACCAACAACATAAATGCATTCTGCCTTTCCTGTAAGGGACAGTTGATCACATTCAAGTAGTATTTTTATATTTTCTAGACGGTATATTAGGAATTTTTTGTTAAAGCTTTCCTTCATTTGGCACAAATTAATCTTTTTTGATCTTTTAAAAGAAGAAAATGTGCATTGAAACATCTTCCTGCATGCTGTTTTTGTTTCCATTTCTGAGCCTGACTGTTACCGGAGGGGTAGATGGGAGGACAGTGAATGGGGGCTGTATTTGCAGCCCCGAGTACTCTGTACAAATGTAATGCCGTTAGGCAGGGCAAGGGGATAGTTGGTGTAAGCTCTAATGGACCATTTTCTTGTGCTGCATCCCTCACTGAATCCAAGTACCACAGGCTTTATTATTCGATATGTCTTATTTTCATTTTCTACCTGTGAAGATTATCCTCACCACTTCTAATTTGTCTTTTTCTCTATAAAACTATTTTGCCTGTTTTCTGATCAGTTCAGTTCAGTTTAGTCACTCAGTTGTGTCCGACTCTTTGCAACCCCATGAATCGCAGCACGCCAGGCCTCCCTGTCCATCACCAGCTCCCGGAGTTCACCCAAACTCATATCCAGTGAGTCGGTGATGCCATCCAGCCATCTCATCCTCTGTCGTCCCCTTCTCCTCCTGCCCCCAACCCCTCCCAGCATCAGGGTCTTTTCCAATGAGTCAGCTCTTTGCATGAGGTGGTCAAAGTACTGGAGTTTCAGCTTCAGCATCAGTCCTTCCAATGAACACCCAGGACTGATCTCCTTTAGAATGGACTGGTTGGATCTCCTTGCAGTCCAAGGGACTCTCAAGAGTCTTCTCCAACACCACAGTTCAAAAGCATCAATTCTTCGGCGCTCAGCTTTCTTCACAATCCAACTCTCACATGCATAAGTAATTAAAACTAACTTTGTGCACGTTTCCTCTTGTAGATTACGAAAGCCATGTGCAAAACTGCTTTTTTTTTTTCTTTTAGCGATTATGATCATATATGTGGAAATGATTTGAATTGGTATTCCTGTGATGTATTTCTATGGTGAATGTTTGTCCCACCCCATCAAAATATTTAGGACTCACCTCACAACCTTATTTTTGTCTTATTCAATCTTCATTTGTTTCTCTCTCAGATTAAGTGAGCAGATAGATAAATTTAGTTGCTGATGTAAATTCTTGAGCATATGAGCCAAATACAGTAATAGTGTTAAAGACAGAATTTGCTAGGAAAATTAGAACCAAGGGGCATTTAGTAATTTTGTAGTATGTCTGTTGATTGATAAGTGAACATGTGCTGATTGGTACAATTTCTCATCTATCCTTTTCTTTTATTTCCTTGGGGTACAGCAACCCAATCCTTGGGGTTTTAGCCCTTAAAGATGGCATAAACTATAGAAATAATCCAACTCAACCATTTATTAACATTTAAAATTACCTAAGAGATGTAAAATGATTTGCCAAAAATAATAGAGCTCCTAAGTAGCAGTGCTGGAATTCTAATCAAGGTCTTTTGACCTCAAGTATAGTGTCAATTATTCTGTGCTCTCTGTTCATTTTTATAGCAAGTCAACACACGCCAGCTTTCAAAAAATACAGTAATGATTAAAGAGTATGGGGTTTAGCCTTTTCTGAGTCTGATAATTACTATTAAAAATTTTGCCAGGCCCATGGTGTAGATAGTGAAGGCCAGGGAAGCCTGGAGTGCTGCAGTCCATGGAGTTGCAAAGAGGTGGCCACGACTGAGTGACTGAACAACACATGGTGTATCCTAAGTATTGGTACAGCATTTGGTATCCGTTGCTAGTATTTTGTCTTTTGTAAAATCTTATATTCTTGTAAATCTCATAATTATTGACTTTAATGTCTTTCAGATTCAATAATCCTAGGTTGTGCCACAGTCCCTATGGGAACTAGAATAAGTTATTAGAGGCTTGCAAATGTGTTTGACTGCCACATTCTGTTAATTTTTCTCTTCCACTGATGGCCTGCAGCTTCAGCGGCTGTGCAGTGGAGAAACTTAAACCTCAAGGGCCCATTAGATTTAACTTGTTTACTGCGTTGATATCTATATGTTAAATGACAAGAGAGTTCAGGTTATTGAATAATTTAAAATTCAGCTCTAATTGGTGTCATATGACCTGGAAAAGGCCATGGATGATGCCAGGAGCATGCTGAGAATTTCTTATAAATAATTCATCAATTAGATGATTCATTTGCCTGGATGTCTTGCTGAATGCAAAAGTTTGTAAGTTATAACTGATGATATAACACCTGTAAGTATTTAGTTCATAACGCTAGAAGGTAATCTACCTTGATGATCTTCTAGCAGAATCTGCCAGTGTAGGAGAGTTAATTGCACTGGGGAGAAGGAACATTTATTTGGGATGAGACTTTGGCAAACCATACAGTGCAGCTGTTGCATTATGTAGCTTCTGTCAGCTTGACAACTGGTTCTTATAAACTCACTAAAAATGCAGCATGTTGTTCTGTGCCTTATTCCATATTAACTCCAAATGTTCTGGATAATATAGTGACCTGCCCCTCACACAGTAGTTTAGGTTTAGAAATATTTAGCTTCTGGATTTCTAATTTCATCATAAAATGAAGAGCAGAGGGGGAAATTCTGAAGTTACAAAATGATTTTTATTCTTATAAGGCTACCAGTGAGAATATGAGGTTTGTTAATAGGGTATTTGCTAGGATAGTAAATTATTATTTACCATTAGAGAAATGAATACCAATAAGATCTGTTGGTACTGTTGGCTAATCCTGTGGTTAACAACTCATAAATGCATTCCAAGTAATCTCTTCCTAATTATGCAAAGTAAATAACAACCTGTTGCAGGAAATAATTATTGTAGTTTAGTTTGCCTCTCTCCTTATGGCTAATACCAAAGATTGGCTGAGCCTGTAAAAATGATTTGTGCATATTTATAAAACATGACTGTTTACTTGTTGATGCTATTTTCATGACATAATACTGTGGTTTTTATTTTTTATTATGTGAGAACACAAGAAAGCCCTAGATTATCCTAGGAATGTATATGTTCATGTATGTACAACACACCTGTTTGTGCTTTCATGCATGTATACAAGGTCATATCATAAATGTTTGTAAAAGAAATCCTTTATTTTCTATTAAGTCTTTAAAAAATATCTGTCACATTTTAAAAAGAGATCATAAAGATTCAGAAAATGCAACTCAGAAATTTACCAACCTTCAGTATCAGAAAATTCTTAGTAACTCATATAAGTCTCTCACACTTTTTTTAAACCTTATACTTTTCTCATTGGTGTTTTTTTTTTTATCTAGTCATTGACTAGTGTCTACCCAAGTTAAGACACATTATGCTTCTACTCTGTTGTAAGCCAAGTGTTGCCAGCATTTTCTCCTCATCTTTCTTTTGTGCTGTGAATCCCACAGCATGCCTTGTCAAAGATTTTATTGGCTTCATTTCTGCCACATCTAGAGTCTAAAGATGTAGCCAAGATTGTGGTACATTTTGTATAAGACAAATCCTAATATGCTACTATTTTGAACTTATTTCCATAGATCATTTTCTGTCTAAACTTTTTTATTTTAATTTATACAGTGTATTTTTCCTAAGTATATTCTTCTACATGCTTTTCTGCTAAATATCATTCCACTTATTTCTCTTTTTATAATTTTATTTAATTATTGGCTGTGCTGAGTCTTCACTGCTGCACGAGTTTACCATTGTTGTGGCTTCTCTTGTTGCTGAGCACAGGCTGTAGGTACTCAGGCTTCAGTGATTGCGGCTCACAGGCTCCAGAGCACTTGGGCTTCAAGTAATGGCAGGCTCAGGAGTTGTGGCACACAGGCTTAGGTTGTTCCACAGCACATGGGATCTTCCCAGACCAGGGATCTAACCCGTGTCCCCTGCATTGGCAGGTAGATTCTTAACTGCTAGACCACCAGGGAAGTCCTTGTTTATATCTGATTAAGCAGTCAATCCAACTCATTTTCATCACACAGAAAACATAAATAGATAGCATGTCCCAAGTCATATTGTTCAGTTTGTTTAGTTTTGAGCATATCCTAGGATATTCAGAGACTCCTTTAATTGCAAGAGCACTCAACATAATTATCAAGTTCAGTTGGCAAACCATGGCTTGCCAGAACTCCATTGTTTTGTACAACTCACAAGCTAAGAATGGTTTTAACTTTTTAAATGGTTAGAGTAAAAAAGACTATTTCTTGAAATGAGAAAATTACATGAAATTCAAGTTTCAGTATCCACAAATAAGGTTTTTCTAAAATAGCTGTTGATTTCACAGTACAAAAGCAGAACTGAGTAGTTATGACAGACTTTATGTACTGCAGAGTTTAAAATGTTAAGTGTCTGACCCTTTGCAGAACAAACTTGCTGACCCTTGCTATATAGCCATGAGAATATAGCCACACACAGCACCATCTATGAACTTGACAAATATAATGCTGGGTGAAAGAAGCTAAACAAAAAAGAATGTATATCGTATGGCTTTATTTATGTTTCAGAAATAATCAAGTACAACTGGGCTCTACTATGTATTTCAGCAGAGAAGTATTAAAGCAAAGGAAAAATTCTCATTAAAGTCAAGATAATCATTCCCTGTTTTGGCAAGAGAGGTAGAGAGTGGTGATGGCTCAGGGTCATCAGAGGTCTTCTGCATACAGAAGGGTCATCTTCTGTGTGCAGGATTGTAGTTACATTGGGCATTGCCTTGTGATTATTCACTAAGTTGATCTTATTTGTTTTGTGTACTTCTGTTTATGGTATTTCATACTAAAGAAATTGTTTAAAGTCTACAACAGGAAGTATTGTGTTAAGTATTTGGAGTAAGTCTAAGGGTTTGGAGTGACACATAGTCCCATGTCTGATGTAGAGTATTGACATGAGCTTGGGAAAGTTGTATTGATTCCTTGAACTTCATTTTCTCATCAGTAAAATGCCAATTAATACCTTACAAAATTGCTGTTAAGAATAGGTTAAATGTGTCAAACATTTAGCATAGTATATGGTAAACTCTGGGTTGAAAACAGCCAGAGTAACAGTGTGTTCTGGGAGCATGTTCTGCATTTAGTGGTCAGTGAAAGTGACCAGTTAGAGCTAAGTAGGCTTATCAGAAATAGCTTGCATGAAATTATCTTCCCCAACCTTCATTTCTCATTTTCAGTCCTTTAAGAATTACTTTGAATTATTTAAATATATTGGTTCCAACAATAACTTCATGAAAGAAGATATCCAAATGACCAGCAAGCAAATGTTCATTAATATCATTACATATCAGGGAAATGGAAAATAAAGCCATTATGATATTTCAGTACACATACACCAGATAGACTAAAAATGAAACAACTAGCAAGTATTACTGTGAATGTGAAGTAACTGCAACTCTCTTAATTTCCTGATGGGGTTGTGAAACAGAATGATCAGTTTAGGAAGCTTACTGGCTGTTTCTAACAAAGTTAAATATGTGCCATGTGACTTCAAAAAAGAGAGAATGTTGTATGAGAATATTCATAGAGGCTTTATTTTTAATAGTCCTAGACTGGTAAAAACCTAATCCAATAAAAAGAATGGGTAAACAAATTTTGTATAATTCATACAATGAAGTACTATGCAGCAATGAGAAAAGAATAAACTATTGATATACAAAGCAACATAGAAGATACTCAAATATTATGTTAAGCTTAAGAAGCCAGGTACAAAATAGTAGCATGCAGTATAATTCCATTTATATGAAGTTCAGCATAGGTAAAACTAATTTGTGATCATAAGAGTCAGAATATGGTAACTCCTGGGAGTGTGAGGATGTGATAATGACTAGAAAGGACACAAAGGAACTTTCTAGGATATTGGAATTGTTCTATAATTTGATCTGGGTGATGATTACATGGGTAAATGCAAGTAAAGATCTGTGCATTTTATTATACATGTTATGCCTTCATTTAAAAAAAAATCTAATGGTTTTTAAGTTAGTGTTATATATCTGAAAAATTCATATAAAACCCATATGCTAGAGACAGCAGTTTGGGATTTATTGTTAGTTTAAACCTTAGTTAAGAGAAGTTATATTTGTAAATATATAGAAAGCATGAAGCAGAAAGAAAAATACATCTGTTTCATTTAGGCCCACTGGGACTTCCATGTGTTCCAGAGGCAATGTTTTTCAACTCCACTAATAAAATAATTTCTTATATTCATATTCCAATGGGAAGTTTTATTTCTTTTCTCTTCTTCCTTAGTAGCTCATGATTCAGCCTAATCATGGATTCTAATTTTCTTTTCTTTAGTTATTGTGAGCTGTAACCCAATTTGAATTTTTCTCCTAAGCTGATAAAGTCAGCCCAGAGTTATTGAGAATGTACGTGCTATGTACAAGCCCCAGTGCTATACATATAGATATACATATACACCTCCTGCCTTCAGAATTTGTTGTGGCAGGGAAGTGAGTGATAATAACAGTAGTAGTCATAGGAAACTTTTTAAAAATATGAACTTTATATTAAGTGCTGTCCAAAGCACTTTATATATGAATTATCTAATCAACACAACAACCCTAAGAGACAGTGCAAGATGTTAGTGTAAGACTGACATCCTTTGAATGAATGAGAAAGATGAAGAACCTCTCAATTATCTCAAGAAGTTCAACTCTGGCCCTAATGAAAACCTCACTGTAGCAAAATAAAGATTGATAACTGAACTCATTCTCTTTTTTTTTTTTAATTTTATTTTTTACTTTATTTTACTTTACAATACCGTATTGGTTTTGCCATACATTGACATGAATCCGCCACGGGTGTATACGAGCTCCCAATCCTGAATCCCCCTCCCACCTCCCACCCCATATCATCTCTCTGGATCATCCCCGTGCACCAGCCCCAAGCATCCTGTATCCTGTATCGAACATAGGCTGGCGCTTTGTTTCTTACATGATAGTATACATGTTTCAATGCCATTCTCCCAAATCATCCCATTTAGAGATAATCTATTGTAACTGAACATGCCCTCGGGTGATCTCACCCCCCCACACACACACATACACACATGCACCACAGTGTTCTGCCTGAAAGAAGTTTGGGTAAATAGAAGGTTTGTGTTTCCTTTTTGTAAATTAGTACCCTTATAGATAGACACTCTTGATAACTGCTCATCTGTCTCACCACAATGTTCAGTTTTGATGTAGGTGCTATTTTTAATCCTTATTTTACTGTTGAGGAACCTGAGGCTCGGGCACGTTGAATAATATTCTATATAGTTTTTTATTGCTGTATAACAAGTTACTACAAACTTAGCTTAAAACAGCACACATTTGCAGTCTCATAGTTTCTGTGGGTCTGTGAGTCTGGCACAGCTTGGTTGGATCCTATGCTCAGGGTCTTAGATGGCTGCAGTCAAGGTGTCATTTGGGCTGTATTCAGCGGGGAGCTCTAGGTCCTCTTCCAGACTCACAAGATTTTTGACAGAATTTATTTTCTTGTATGTGTATGGTAGATGCCTTGTTTTCTTGCTCCCTGTTGCCTGGAAACTGCCTTCTGCTCCAGAAGTCATTGCCATATGAGCTCCTCCATAAGCCCTCCCACCCTGTATATAATAGTTTGCCTCTGCTAATCCCAAGCCCCTATTCCTTCACTCCCCTACCACTGTTATCCCTTGGCAACCACAAGTCTGTTCTCTTTACTGGTGAGTCTGGGATTCTCTTTAGCTCAGTTCAGGTACTCAGTCATGTCCGACTCTGCAACCCCATGGACTGCACCACGCCAGACTTCACCAACTCCTGGAGCTTGTTTAAACTCATGTCCATCGAGTCCATGTTGCCATCCAACCATCTCATCCTCTGTCGTCCCCTTCTTCTCCTGCCTTCAATCCTTCCCAGCATCAGGGTCTTTTCCAGTGAGTTGGTTCTTCGCATCAGGTGGCCAAAGTATTGGAGCTTCAGCACCAGTCCATCCAATGACTATTCAGGACTGAGTCTGTGATTAGCAGAGGCAAACTCTTACATATAGGATGGGCAAAAACAAGTTCCTACCGTCTCGCGCAGAGAAGTATATTCAATATCCTGTGACAAAACATAATGGAAAAGAATATGAAAAGGAGTATTCGCTTTCATATTCTTTTCCGTTATGTTTTGTCATAAATGAGTCACTTTGTAGTACAGAAGAAATTAACACACATTGTAAATCAACTATAGTTCAATAAAATCTACCAAAAAACAAAAAAGCCCTCCCATAACTCAATAGCTTATTTCTTCAAGACCAGCAAGAGAATCACTGACCTTCGGGAGAACACCAGACCTGCTATGAAAGGGCTTACCTGAGTAGGTCTGGCCCATGTGAAATCATCTTCCTTTTTGTTAATTCAGAGATAGCTGATAAAGAGCCTTAGTTATATATGTAAAGTCCATTTTGGCATGTACGTACCATAACCATAGGATTGATCACTGATCATATTCACAAGTTCTACCCCACTCAAGGCGAGGAGATAATACAGGGTGGGGACACCAAGACGATGGAGATCTTGGGGAGCATCTTAGAATTCTGCTTAGCAATACGCACAGTTCCCTAGCAGGTAATCGGCAAAGCAGTGTTACCTTTGAGCAAAGCACGCATGGAAATGTTTATGTCTAAGTGTCTCTCAAAAACATAGAAGCTAACTACAAAAAAAATTTGTTTTAGAAATTTTCCAAATACCTGACATTTGTGAATAGTGTAACAGTCAGCACCATTAAAGTATAAGCTTTGTTAGTACCTAACAATGCACATATGTAAATAATGTTAAGTAACAAAAACGTGAATAAAAATTACTACATACATGGTATCTACTGTTATATTAATGATACGTGGATTAGAAAATATATGTTGATGTAAAATAGTTGATTTATGTTTCTGGACTCAAAGCATTTATCTGTCATTTAAAATATAACCTTTAAAAAGTCAGTTTATCATACAGAATAGCAGATGGTAAACATTTCTGTTGACAGTAAGTGCTACAGAAGTTCAGAATAGGGGAGATTAATGTGGACTAGAGTTCTTCCTTAGGTGTAAAATAAGGTTAATTTTTTATAAGGTAGTTTATCATAAATTTTGCCCCAGAACTAGTTCCTTTTATGTAGTTTGTCTGTTTATGTATCTGCTCAGTATACAAGATTGCATACCTTCTATGAAGAGACCCAGGTCATCTCCACATATGTGGCTGATTCTCATTTAAACAGAACTCCTTTAACATTGTTTTAGAACCTCACTTGAAATCTTGAGTCATTGTACTAGCCCTCTTTTATTATAGGCTAGGAAACATTGTATTGCCATATATCGGTTAGTTGATACTTTTTACCATTCAGTTCTTCATTTTCAACTATTGCAAAATAAATTGGTGGGACTTTTCCCCTACTCTCTGCTAGGGATCTCGAATATTCATTCTTCCTATATCTCTAGAATACATAACCATCTCAACTGTTTATGAATTAGTTCTTATTTTAAAAATTGTGGCAAACTGAATAATGGCCTTCCAAATATGTCCGTGTCCTAATTCCCGGAACCTGTGAATGTCACTTTATATGGCACAGAGACTCTGTATGACAAGAGACTTTACAGATGCCGGTCAGGACCTTAAGACGATGAAATTATTCAGGATTCCATGGGTAAGCCTGACATAATCAGAATGGTCCTTCTAGGAGGGACAAAGGAGGAGTCTAATGGCCCATGGTATAGACCAGTGGTTCTCAGAGTTTGGTTCCAGGTTGGCAGCACCACCCAGGAGCTTGTTAACAGCGCACTTTCTTCAGCTCTACTCTAGAGTTGCTGAACTGGAAACTCTAGGGAGTAAGCCAAGCAATTCACATTTAACAAGCCCTCCAGGTGATTCTGATTCATGCTAAAGTTTGAGCATCATTGCTAAAAACTAAGTTTTGCTCTCCCCAGTTGAACAAGCTTGAGGCTAAAATGCAGGGAAAGCTCAGTCTATTGGCTTGTCAAAGGTAATTTGCAACTGCTTCCTTTCTGCCTGACTTCTATCAGACTGTAATCACTTGAATAGCTTAATTGAGAAATCACTTATGTTTATAGCTGAAATTAAATATGTTTTGTATTTAAATAACTACTTTTGATTAGAATCATATTTTGTGGAAAGTGGTTGGTTTTATCTGTGTACCGTAAAGATATTTATAAAAACTCATCAAATTTCTAGCAGTAACTAACATCCTATTCAGTATAAGGTGAAATGTTTTACATCAAATCTCATGCTGTGTAATGGCCAATCAAAAGGTATTTAAGGTGGCTGAATGGATTTCTTGGCTTAGTATTCAAAATTAAACATTTTAAGACATTAACATTTAATGTTTTTCTTTTTCACAAAGTTGATGTTATGTAACTCTTATTATTTGCAACTCCTGAAGTCTTGCTTAAGCAGTGAGTGGCAATACTTTCTCTCATGCTTGTGAATTTACTGAAATGTAGATTGTTTGAAAATGATTTTAGCCTTGTGACACATGTCTGTTTAGCTGTGAATACTATCTTTATTAAGAAGACAAAAACACAGCTTTGTCTTGGTAAACATGTATCACTGATTCCTGAAGAGTCAAAAGAACTCCCTCTATTGTGCTCTTATTTGACAAGTGATCTTGTGGTTCCTTTTAGGTATCCAATAGGAAAAGCACTCTCCCATCTGCATCTATGGAACTGGATGGTTCCTACTTGAGTGTAGCCAAACCACAGATCCACACTCAAACCAAGCAGAGGCCTAAGTCAGCAAATCAGGACTCGGCTTTGGAATCCCTTGTGGAATTTAGGAATAATTCTTTGAAACCAGCAACCCATCATTATTCCAAAGAGGATACGGGCAAGGTTCCCTCAGAGACCAGAACGTGTAATTACAGATCCCCAGGGAAAAAACTAGTAGATGCAGTCCCTACAGAGAAAGCCCCTCCTGAAGAACTGAAGATGAAGGAATGCCAGCACCTTCAGGCTCCTCCGTCTGGTCAGTGTTGTGGCCACGGACGTTCTGAAAATGCAGATCATGTTCGCGAGAGCAATCCGACAAACATGGGCCCTCAGCATTCCAATACACAGCTGGACTCATGCAGGTATTGTGGGCTTTCCTGGGCGTCTCTGATGCATGGCCATGGGGCACTGCCACCTAATGAAAATGATGTCAGGAAGCAGCTCTCAGAAGATAGAAGGCAGCAGCTTATGCTTCAGAAAATGGAGCTGGAAATTGAAAAGGAGCGCCTTCAGCATCTGTTGGCCCGGCAGGAGACAAAACTTCTCCTGAAACAGCAGCAGCTTCATCAGTCTCGACTGGACTATAACTGGTGAGTTCTACCTGTTTTTTCAGCAGTACCTGTAGTTTGGAGAATATAGTATAAAATGACAGCTGTGTTACTGTAACAGATGTGTAGGAACAGAAGTTCCTCAGAATCCTCATTTGCTTAAGATGCATAGCAGCTATGACTTCCAAATAAATTGCACTGTCTTTTGGGGAAAAACTGAAAGATTACCTTGTCTTCCAAAATGTTAGCTCTTTAGAATATCTACTTCTTACCTGTCCAGTGTAGTTTTGGCTGGATAGAAAGACATTATTTTTCAACAATGTTACCATTACACAAAATACTTTACTATTTGATGTCATTGTAGAGAATATTAAGCATTAAGTAAAAACTTAAGATTTTAGGATGTAAAATGAGACTCAAGTGTTGACTAGGTGTCATCATTCCATATAATAAAGAGAACCTGCTAAATTCAACCTTTTCTGATTATGAAGCATAACCTGTTCAATAGCCAATTATTATACGCCTTCCCACATTTAAATTGCTCTTCCTCTGACAATTTTTCCCTAAGAACAATGTTTCAAAAGCTAAAGCCCTATTTAATATCATGTAGTGTTCATTATAGTTTTACATACAGAGTCAAAGTTTGTTATCTTAATTTCAAAATAGTAATAGATCAAATGCAATTGTATTTAAACATAAGAAAATATGGCATTTATGTCTTTTTATAAGTACATTTCAAGGAAAGGGTGTGTGTATCTGTGTGTGTGTGTGTGTGTGTGTGTGTCCCTGCCATTTTCTCCTTGGTCAAGCATACCTTTTCCCCTTTGTACACATTCTTAGACCTGTTGATCCTTACACACCTAATATTAGTGTTATTTTCTTTTACTTCTTGGAGTTAATTTTCTTTCATTTTCAGATCCTGCTCAATATTTTTTAAATCCTAATGTCTTTGAAAGTTCCATCTTACCTGTTTTCTTCAGTGCAGTACTGACTTGCCTAGGAAGCAAACATGATCTTCCTCTTTCTCTTCCTTTATGATCAATTTTATTCTTCACTGTTGAACCTGGAGGCTTTTAAAGTAAGTGAAAATGAAGCCTCTTGTGACAAGATTGTCACCAAAGGCTGAAATGTTGCTCCAATTTTATGACCCCAATCTCTAATCCTCCAGTTAACGTGTAGTTTCTCCTGAGAACTTCATTCTACAAACATTTATTGAATGTCTGTTATGTGAGGAATGGTTCTAGGTAGTTGAGATAGATAAAAGAATTAAATGTAGACTTTAAAGAGATCACAGTCTAGCTGGGGAGAATGGATAATTTTATGTTAGGCATCATGTTCATTTGAACAGCATTGTATTATTCAAGTAATGGTCCTTAATGATAATAAAGTGCTTGTTGTTCTCTTGATCACCCAAGCTTTAAATGAAAGTACTATGAAACACAAATTTTGAACCAGTTTTGTATATAGAGATTCCTTAAAACTTTTTATTTTGAAATAATTACAAGATTGATAGGAGTTGCAAAAATAGTACAGAGATTCTGTGTGCCCTTCACCCAGTTTCTCCCAATGGCTACATTTTATACAACCACAATATATTGTCAAAGCTAGGAAATTAACATTGGTACAGTGTGTGTGTGTGTTTCTGTGTAACCACCTCCACAGTCAAAATACAGAACTATTTCAGCACCACCAAGATTTCATTTGTACTATGCTGGTTTTTTTGTTTTTTAATTATTGTATTGGAGCATGGTTGATGAACAATGTTAGTTTTAGGTGTATAGGAAAGTACTACACGTATAGATGTGTATTTTCTTTTTCCAGTTACTTTCCCGATTAGATTATTACTGTATCCTCATCTGCTTTTTAATATGTGTTGTTTGGTTAGTTGCACTGGCTCTTTAATTGTGGCACATGAGATCTTCCATCTTTGTTGTGACATGAGGCATCCTTCGTTGCAGCATGTGAACTCCTGGTTGCGGCATGCAAACTCTTGGTTGTGGCATTCTGGTTTCCAGAACAGAAGTGGAACCTGGGGCTCCTCCATTGGGATCGTGGAGTCTTAGCCACTGGACCACCAGGAAGGTCCCTGAACTGTGCTGTTAGAGTCACTCTTTGCCCCAGCCTGTCCCTAACCCTGGGAACTCCTAATCTGTTGTCTATTTCTAGATTGTTATTATTTTGAGAACTTTATATAAATGGAATTATGCACAATGTTAAATTTTGATATTGGCTTCTCTCATTCAGCATAATGCTGAGATCCATCTAGATTGTTACATATACCATGCCTTTTGATTTCTGAGTACTATTCCATGATACAGATATACCGTGGTTTGTTTAACCATTTGTCTATTAGACAGTTTCCTTGTTTTCAGTTTTTTCAGTTACAAAAAAAGCTTCCATGTACATTCTTATACAAGTTTTTGTGTGGCCTAAATTTTTTGTTTCTACAAGTGAGAACTAGGAGTATGATTGCTATATCATATAAGAGATCATATTTAGCTTATACTCATTTAGTTTACAATGCAGGAGACCCAGGTTTGATCCCTGAGTCAGGAAGATCCTCTGGAGAAGGAAATGGCAACCCACTCCAGTACTCTTGCCTGGAAAATCCCAAGGACGGAGAAGTGTGGTAGGCTACAGTCCATGGGGTCGCAAAGAGTCAGACACGACTTCACTTTCACTTTCACTTTCATTTAGTTCAAAAGGCAGTGGCACCCCACTCCAGTACTCTTGCCTGGAAAATCCCATGGACAGGGGAGCCTGGTAGGCTGCAGTCCATGGGGTCACGAACAGTCAGACACAACTGAGCGACTTCACTTTCGCTTTTCACTTTCATGCATTGGAGAAGGAAATGGCAGCCCACTCCAGTGTTCTTGCCTGGAGAATCCCCAGGATGGGGGAGCCTGGTGGGCTGCCGTCTATGGGGTCACACAGAGTTGGACACGACTGAAGTGACTTAGCAGCAGCAGCAACCAGAAACATAAGAAAGATCATTTCTCCACACCCTTGTCAGCATTGATTGTGTCACAGATTTTTATTTGATGTGTTCTGCATCTGTGTGTAGTGATACTTCATTGTCATCTTAGTTTGCATTTTCCTTATGGCTAGTGATATTCAATATCCTTTCATTTACTAGTTTGCCCTCCTTCCTTTCTTTTGAGTAAACTGTCTCTTTAGTATCTCTTGTCATAGTCTAACTTGTTTTCCTGTTGAGTTCTTTATATATTCAAAAGATGTAAGTCCTTTGTCAGATAGGTAGGTGGATTTACAAGTAATTTCTCCTAGTCTCTTTTCTTTTCAATTTCAAAAGGATCTTTCACAAAGCAAAAGTTTTAAATTTTGATAACAGTTCATTTTTAATTTTTATTCCTTTTAGATTGCATGAAGTTTTTATGATGACCATTGGATTTTGTTAAGTATCTTTTATGGGATAATTGACATGGTTGTTTGATTTTTCTTTTTTAGCCTGCCAATACATTAGATTGCATTGATTGATTTTTTTTTAATATATATATTGACCTAGCCTTATATCCCTGGAATAAATATCCTGGGTTATAGTGTATAATACTTTTTATGCATTCAGTTCAGTCATTCAGTCGTGTCTGACTCTTTGTGACACCATGCACTGCAGCACGCCAGGCTTACCTGTCCATCACCAACTCCCAGAGCTTACTCAGACTCAGGTCCATCGAGTTGGTGATGCTATCCAACCATCTCATCCTCTGTCATCCCCTTCTCATATCTTCAATCTTTACCACCATCATGGTCTTTTTCAGTGAGTCTGTTCTTCACATCAGGTGGCCAGAGTATTGGAATTTCAGCTTCAGCATCAGTCTTTCCAATGAATACTCAGGATTGATTTCCTTTAGGATGGACTGGTTTGATCTCCTTGCAGTCCAAGTGACTATCAAGAGTTTTCTCCAACACCACAGTTCAAAAGCATCAGTTCTTCAGCACTCAGCTTTCTTTATAGCCCAACTCTCACATCCATACATGACTATTGGAAAAACCATAGCTTTGACTAGATGGACTCTTGTTGGCAAAGTAACGTGCATTAACAATTTCTTCTTACTAATATTTTGTTGAGAATATTTACATCAATATTTCTGAGGTCTGTAGTTTTATTTTTTCATACTTTGTTTATCTGGTTTTGGTATCAAGGTAATGTTCTTGTTGTTCAGTCGTGACTGACTCTTTGCAACCCCATGGACTATAGCATGCCAGGCTTCCCTGTCCTTCACCAGCTCCCAAAGCTTGTTCAAATTCACGTCCATTGAGTCAGTGATGGCATCCAACCATCTCATCCTCTGTCATCCCCTTCTCCTCTTGCCTTCAATCTTTCCCAGCATCAGGGTCTTTTCCAATGAGTCAACTCATTATCATTTGTCAACACCCAAAGTTGTTACATAATTATTGACTATATTCCCCACACTGTACATTTCAAAGCCATGAGTCATTTATTTTGCAACTGCAAATTTCTACCTCAGTCTCCCACACCTATTTCTCACCTCCCATGACCCTTTTCTCCTCTGTTTGTTCTCTATATCTATGACTCTGTTTCTGTTTAGTTATGTTTGTTCTTTTGTTTTTTAGTGAATTCATACAGTATTTATCTTTCTCTGTATGACCTGTTTCCCTTAGCATAATACTCTCCAAGTCCATCCATGTTGTTACAGATGGCAGATTTTATTCTTTTCATGGCTAATACTCTGTTGTATACATATACTGCATCTTCTTTATCCATTCACCTATTGATGGACACTTACGTTGCTTCCGTATCTTGGCTATTCAAGTAAATAATGCTACAGTGAAAACAGGGATGCATATATATTTTCTAGTTAGTGTTTTTGGTTTCGTCAGATAAACACCAGGAATGGGATTGCTAGATCATATAGTAGTTCTATTTTTAATTAATTGAGGAATCTCTTGATTTATTGAAGAGTCTCTATACTGTTTTCCATAGCAGCTGCACCGTTTACTTTCCCTGCAGCAGTGCACAAGTATTCCCTTTTCTTCACATCCTCCCCAGCACTTGTTTTCTTTTTCATAATGGCCCTTCTAACAGGTGTGAGGTGACATCTCAGTGTGGTTTTATTTTCATTTCCCTATGATTAGTGATGTTAAGCATCTTTCATGTGCCATCTGTATGTCTTCTTTGAACAAATGTCTATTCAGACTCTCTGCTGATTTTTTTTAACCTGGTGGTTTGGTGTTTTATTGCAGAACTGTATGCTTGTACTGTTTTGATGACTATAGCTTTTAATAGAGTTTGAATCAGAAAATGTAATGCTCCCATCTTTGTTCTTCTTTCTCAAGGTTTAGCTATTCAAGCTCTTTTGTGGGTCCATACAGATTTTAAGATTGTTTGGTCTATTTCTATGTTTAAATTTATTTTTACAGGTTAAGGACTCAAGCTGTATTTAAGTCAAGAGAACTGGTTGCTAATAAAGAGATTACTAAACCTCGAGAGCTCAGTCTGGTTGTGAATGGGAGTGCCTCTGGACCAAGGTAAATTTGGACTGTTGGTGAAGGTACAGTATATAGGACACAGATCTTAAGGATATGCTTGGTATATATTTATAGCTTCATACTGGTAAATCTAGTTTTCTGATCATATGTATAAATATATTCACATTATAAAACTTTGAAAAATATTGATAAGTGTAAAGAAGAAAATAAAAATCTTTCATAATCCTTCTATTCAGAGATCCTTTGAACCCTTTTTCCCTTTCTGTCTCTTTTATATTATTTTCTATATTACAGTGGGGATTATGCTTATACCGAATTTATTTTTTGCTTTTTTCAGTGTATCATAATTTCTGATGTCCTTTTTAATGAAAAACTTGATGTTAATTCATTTAACAAATTTTATTGTGTGATAGCTATTACTCAGTATTTATTAATTAACCTATTATTAGATAATACAAGGTTTTAGGTCCCAAAGAGCTGGACATGACTAGTGACTTTTGCTTTCACTTTCATTATAGATTATGCTTTGAAGAAAATTTCTGTAAATACATTTCTTATCTTATCTCCACCTATTGCCTGGGCATAGATTTCTATAAGCATAACTACTAGCTTAAAGTACATGTGAATCCTTTTAAAATTTATGATTCACATTGCCAAATGGCTTTTCATAAAAATTAAATCAACTCAAACTCCCAAACCAATGTTTAGGAATGCTATTTTCATGAAATTTATTATAAAGAATTTTTGGCCAATATTTTTTCAAATGCATTTCTAGATGTGTATAAGAGACAGCTGTTTACATGTATATTACTGTAGATCTTTACTCTGCTAACTTTTGAAAACCTATTTTTCTTTATTCATATTGAATAATTTCTATTGATCTACCCTCAAATTCATCAAGTCTTTTGTTGTTTCTAATTTGCTCATAAGCCCATACAGATATTTTTTTTTTTTTTGATACTGGATTTTTTGGGTTTAGAATTTCCATTTGTATGTTATACTTTCTATTTCTGTGTTAAATTTTTCTATTTTATTCATTACAAGTGTATTTTTTTCCTTAAACTCTGTCTGCTAATTTTAACACCTGGTTCATCTTGAGGTTTGTCTCCACTGATTGAATTTTCTTTGAGTTGGTCATGTTTTCCAGTTTCTTTATATGTTTAGTAATTTTGAATCATTTCCTGGTCATTGTGAATAACTCTAGAATTCAATTACACAGGCATATCTCATTTTATTATGCTTCACTTTATCATGGTTCACAAATAATTTTGTATTTTACAAATTGAAGGCTTTTGGCAATCTTGCCTCAAGCAAGTCTTTCAGCACCATTTTCCCAACAGCATTGGTTACTTTGTGTCTCTGTGTTACATTTTGCTAATTCTGACAATGTTACTAACATTATTATTGCTGTTGTTGTAATAGTAGTAGTAGTAGTATATTTGTTATAGTGCTCGGTGATCTTAGATTTTACTATTGCGAAAGGATTATGACTTGCTGAAAGCTCAGATGATGATTAACTAGCATCTTTTTAGCTATAAAGTACTTTTTAATTAAAGCTTGTCATTTTTTTAGACATATGCTATTGCACATTTAATAGACTACAGTAGAATGTAAACGTAATTTTTATATGTACCAAGAAACCATAATGTTTGTCTGACTCCCTTTTTTGCAATATTCACTTTATTGTGGTGGTCAGGAACCAAAACTGCAATGTCTTCAAGGTATGCCTGTATTTATCACAACAATGGTAATATTTTGTGTACATGTGGGCAGTTAATTTAACTGAACTCCAATCCAAGTTCTGTGTCCCTGGAGTAATTGGTGATGATAATCACTGTTGAGTTATTTTAACTTTAATTGCAATACTCGAGTCTGCCCTGATCATGGGCTTCCCTCGGAGCTCAGCTGGTAAAGAATCCGCCTGCAATGTGGGAGACCTGGGTTCGATCCCTGGTTGGGAGGATCCCCTGGAGAAGGGTGTAGCTACCTACTCCAGTATTCTGGCCTGGAAAATTCCATGGTCTGTATAGTCCATGGGATCGTAAAGAGTTGGACAATACTGAGAGACTTTCACTTTCATTTTTCAGGATGCTTGAGTCTGCTCTGATCATGTATAAGGTCAGGGGTCAGCTGGCCTGGCAAGATTGTTACATAGAATTTAAGGCTTTCCTATTTCTCTCCTCTCCAAGATTTTTCACTTTTTAGCTCCTTTTGTCAGCCTATACTCTATCCTCTTGTTCTTTAGGCCTGCTTTCAGCTAAAGACCATTAAAAATATTGGGAACTCACCCAGTGCCAGTTTTCTTTCAAGTGCTGATCCTCTAGCAGTTTCTACCTGCTGTTGGCCACACCGCTTTTCAGTGTGTTGAAGTTATTTTTTTCCTCCCAGAGTTTATAGTTGTTACATATAGGAGATTTGGCCCTGTAGAAGCTCCTCAACCATTATCAGGAACAGAACCCAAGAATTCTTGTTTTTGCACATTTTGCTATAATTTATTGTTTTCAGTTGTGGTAAAATACACATAAAATTTACCATCTCACCCATTTTATAGTTTACTGTTAAATAATAGTAAACATATTTACAGTGTTGTGAAGCCTGTCTCCAGAACTCTTTTATGCTGCAAAACTGAAACTCTGTGACCATTAATAACTACTCTTAATTTCCTCTTACACCCAGCCCCTGGCAACCGCCATTTTCTTTTCTGTTTCTGCTGCTAAGTCGCTTCAGTCGTGTCCGACTCTGTGCGACCCCATAGACAGCAGCCCACCAGGCTCCTCCGTCCCTGGGATTCTCCAGGCAAAAACAATGGAGTGGGTTGCCATTTCCTTCTCCAGTGCATAAAAGTGAAAAGTGAAAGTGAGGTCGCTCAGTCATGTCCAACTTTTCACGATCCCATGGACTGGAACCTACCAGGCTCCTCTGTCCATGGGATTTTCCAGGCAAGAGTACTGGAGTGGAGTGCCATCGCCTTCTCCGTTTCTGTTTCTAGGTACCTCATATAAGTAGAATCATGCAGCATTTTTGTTGCTTATAATTTATCATTTTTATTGAAGTATAGTTGAATTATAATGTTATGTTAGTGTCAGGTATACAGCGAAGGGATTCAGATATATGTATATGTAGATATGTATATATATATATAATATTTTTCAGATTCTTTTTGTGTGTAGGTTATTACAAAATATCAAGTATAGTTCCCTGTGCTATGCAGTAATAGGTCCTTGTTTCTTTTATATATATTATTGTGTATATGTTACTCCCAAATTTCTAATTTGTCTCTCCTCAGCACCTTTCCCCTTTGGTAATCATAAGTTTGTTTTCTACTTCTGTGATTTTATTTCTGTTTTGTAAATAAGTTCATTTGTATCTTTTTTTTTTTGATTCCATATATAAGTAATACCATAGGACATTTGTTCCTCTCTAACTTTCTTCACTCAGCATGATACTCTCTAGGTCCATCAATGTTGTTGCTGGCATTATTTTATTCTTTTTTATGGCTGAGTAATACTCTGGTGTGTGTGTGAGAGAGAGAGTGTGAGTGTGATGTGGTATATTGCAGGCATCTTTATCCATTCATCTGTCAATGGGCATTTAGATTGCTTCCCTGTCTTGGCCATTGTCAATAGTGCTGCAATGAATATTGGGGTACATGTATCCTTTTTTTTTCCTGTACTGTTAATATCACTTTTAATTTTTAAAATTTTTCATTGGAGTATGGTTGGTTTACAATATTGTGATCATTTCAGGTGTACAGCAAAATAAGTCAATTATACATATACATATATCCCATATAGGCCACTACAGAGTGTTGTTGACTAGAGTTCCCAGGGCTATACGGTAGGTCATTAGTGACGTATTTTATACATATAGTAGGTGTGTATCATATGTCAATCCCAGTCTCCCAATTTCTCCCTCCCTCCTCTTACCCACTGATAACCATAAGTTTGTTTTCTACATCTGTCACTCTATTTCTGTTTTGTAGATAAGTTCATTTGTACCCTTTTTATAGATTCCACCTATAAGCGATATCATGTGCTATTTGTCTTTTTTTGCCTGACTTACTTCACTCAGTACAACAATCTCTAGGTGCATCCATGTTACTGCAAATGGCATTATTTTGTCATTTTTATGCTGAGTAATATTTTATTGTATATATGTATCACGTCATCTTTATCCATTCCTCTGTTGATGGACATTTAGGTTGCTTCCAAGTCCTGGCTATTGTAAATAGAGTGTTGTGATGAACATTGGGATGCATGTATTGTTTTGCATTACGGTTTTCTCTGGGTGTGTGCCCAGGAGTGGGATGGATTGCTGGGTCAAATAGCTCTCTTTATATATATATATATATATATATATATATATATATATATACAGAGAGAGAGAGAGAG
>SJYT01017977.1:62797-109699 GCA_006410635.1 Cephalophus harveyi | reverse complement strand
ATCCAACCAGTGCATTCTGAAGGAGATCAGCCCTGGGATTTCTTTGGAAGGAATGATGCTAAAGCTGAAACTCCAGTACTTTGGCCACCTCATGCGAAGAGTTGACTCATTGGAGAAGACTCTGATGCTGGGAGGGATTGGGGGCAGGAGAAGAAGGGGACGACCGAGGATGAGATGGCTGGATGGCATCACTGACTCAATGGATGTGAGTCTGAGTGAACTCCGAGAGATGGTGATGAACAGGGAGGCCTGGCGTGCTGCGATTCATGGGGTCGCAAAGAGTCGGACACGACTGAGCGACTGAACTGAACTGATCCTGATTAGCATGAGGCTTAGGAGCATTCTGACCGTGAATTTTGCCCACAGCCAGGACTCAGATACAGTCATATCCAGGAGCCTGGAGTGGTGCTCATAAAAACCAGATACCATGAGGGACAGCAGGTCCCTTGATAGGAGATCCACAAGGAAAGGAGTTATAGCCTGATTTAATTTAGAGGGAGCCTGAGAAGTAAGACAGGCAGCATTTTGAACCTGGCAGCATAATGTGTATGAGGATGTCACTATAGCTTTTACAGGCTTTTGGATCCTAGACAAAATAAAAGTGATTGCTGAAACAGCCTAGGGACAGGATGCTCCCTGTGGGAGAGTGGCTAAGAGGCGGTGTTGTCATCATGGAGCTACAGGTGGTCTATACTGAGACAGGTGGCTCCTAGCTATGTGAGATCAGAGTGGTGCCCTGGAGTTTCTGGCAATTTTTAGGGAACCACTATCTGTTCATCCTGCTCCCTGTCTTATCTGGGAAGCTCTGTGGTGGGAATGGGGATGTGAATAAGATATGAAAAAAAAAACCCAATATTTTTACCCTAGCCAAGTATTATAGGTTGGGTATCCCTACCCCCCCCCACCCAAAAATATGTAGAAGTCCTGACCCATAGTACCTCAGGATGTGGCCTTATGTGGCAGTAAGGTTATTGTAGATGTAATTACTTTCAGTGAGGTCATACTGGAGTAGGGTGGGCCTTTGATCCAACATTAAAGGACATGTCCTCATAAGGACATGTCCTTATAAAAAGTCTAAGTGAAGACAGAACCCAGGGGAACAGAGAAAGAAGTAAAGACAGAGATTGAGTTATGCAACTGTAAGCCAAGGAACACCAAAGATTTCTGGCAAGCCACCAGAAGCTAGGAATAGACAAGGAAGGATTCCCCTACAGGTTTCAGAGGGAATATGGCCCTGCCAACACCTTGATATCAGACTTCTAGCTTCCATAACTGTGAGACAATAAATTTCTGTTGTTTTAAGCCTCTTGTTGCCCCTTTGTAACCACATCCACTTTCCTCTTGCTCCTACCCTTTCTTACTCTGCAACCACTAATTTGACCTCAGTTTCTATAATTTTGTCATTTCAAGATGATTATATAAATAGGATAATATTGTGTGGAACCTTTTGGGAATGGTTTCTTCACTCAATATAATTCCCCGAAGATTCATCCTAATTGTGTGTTTCAGTGTTTTGTTTCTTTTAATTTCAATTCCATTTATATGACTTCTTAAATGAAAGTATGAGCAACTCTGCAACTTTTCTGGTTATTCTTAAGTCTTAAAACACTCCCAATTTAGTACATAGTGTGTGCAAGTCTGATGAAAGAGGCAAAACACCAAACTTGATTGAAAATGAAAACTTCTCCCTTCCCCACAACCCCCAGTCCAGGTCTGTTGCCTGGGAGAAGCTTGAAGTTGTGTAAAGGTGTCTGGTTGGCTTCCTTCCCTATCCTGAGCTCTGGCCAACGTTTCTTGACTTTTTGGATTGAAGCTGAAGTTGTGCCTGATAGTATAGGGGTGGAGGGGGGAAATGTGGGAGGGACAGAAAAGACCAGAAAGACTCATCCTGTTGTAATTTGCGTTATGCTGTCTGGACTATCACCTATCCCTTGATGGTGGTGATGTCTTCTCATATTCTTGTTTGGTAGCCCACTCTGTCCTCAGCTTCTGTGAATGCTGCTGGCCTCCAGCTTCTTACTGCTGAGGACTGTTTATCCCTGCAGGTGACCCTCTTGAAGAAGTCATGACCTGACCCCATGCAATTGCTTTTAAACCATAGCCCACATCTCATCCAAGGGAACACACATGAATCCTTGGCCCCCAAAATTCTGGGAATGCAGCCTGCCCACTTTATCCTCTTCTTTAAGCAGCCCATCAACCCATGTCTTGCCCTGTAGGTTTCTCAGATGGGAACCAGTCACTATTCACTGTGGACTTCAGTTGTAAGGGTTCACACACCAAGCTGTCTGCATGGGCTTGTTGAAGCTTCTTTCTAGGCTTGAGGGGAGAGATGGGCAGCCCCTCCCTTTTCATCTGGGTGTGTGGGACTCAGTGGTGGGCACAGTTCTCCATCTATTCTTCCAGGTGGGTGAGGAATCAAGCGTTAAGACCATTTGGACATGACTTTGAAAAATGTGTTTCTTGATCTGACTTCCTTACTTTGGTATACTTTAATGTGTCTTGATGCCTTGGTAAGTTAGTCAGTTTAGTTGTGTCTGACTCTTTGTGACCCCATGGACTGCAGCATGCTAGGCTTCCCTGCCCATCATCAACTCCTGAGCTTGCTCAAACTCATGTGCATCGAGTCAGTGATGCCATCCAACCATCTCATCTTCTGTAGTTCCATTCTCCTCCTGCCTTCAATCTTTCCCAGCATCAGGGTCCTTTCAAATGAGTCAGTTTTTTGCATCAGGTGGCCAAAGTATTGGAGCTTCAGCTTCAGTATCAGTCCTTCCAATGAATATCCAGGATTGATTTTCTTTAGGATTGACTGGTTCCAAATAGGGACAGGAGTACATCAAGGCTGTATATGGTCACCCTGCTTATTTAACTTATATGCAGAGTACATCATGTGAAATACTGGGCTGGAGGAAGCACAAGCTGGAATCAAGATTGCCAGGAGAAATATCAATAACCTCAGATATGCAGATGACACCATCCTTATGGTAGAAAGTGAAGAAGAACTAAAAGAGCCTCTTGTTGAAAGTGAAAGAGGAGCGTGAAAAAATTGGCTTAAAGTTCAACATTCAGAAAACTAAGAGATTATGGCATCTAGTCCCATCACTTCATGGGAATAGATGGGGAAACACTGGAAACAGTGACAGACTTTTTTGGGGGGGGCTCCAAAATCACTGCTGATGGTGCCTGTGGCCATGAAATTAAAAGACTCTTACTCCTTGAAAGAAAACAGAGGATGAGATGGTTGGATGGCATCACTGACTCAATGGACATGAGTTTGAGTAAACTCCGGGAGTTGGTGATAGACAGGGAGGCCTGGCGTCCTGCAGTCCGTGGGGTTGCAAAGTGTTGGACATGACTGAGCGACTGAACTGAACTGAACTGATGGGACCAGATGCCATGATCTTCATTTTTGGAATGTTGAGTTTTAAGCTAGCTTTTTCACTCTCCCCTTTCACTTTCATCAAGAGGCTCTTTAGTTCCTCCCTGCTTTCTGCCATTTGGGGAGTATCATCTGCATATCTGAGGTTATTGATATTTCTCCTAGAAATCTTGATTCCTGATTTTTTACCTATTTAAAATTGATGAAGTGATTTTGTTCAAATTTTATACATATCTCTTTCATATCAGCAACTGCTTTTGAAGAAAGCATTTTAGGGCCACTTTTATAGAGTTTTTCTTTGGTTTCCCTAGTGGCTCAGACAGTAAAGAATCTGCCTGCAATGTGGGAGACCTGTGTTCAATCCCTGGGTTGGGAAGATCCTCTGGAGAAGGGAATGGAAATCCACTCCAGTATTGTTGCCTGGAGAAGTCTGTGGATAGAGGAGCCTGGCAGGCTACAGTTCATGGGGTTTCAAAGAGTTGGACAAGACCGCGTGACTACACTTTCACATTTTATACAGTTTTTAGGGCCCATCATCACTTCCAAGCTGGGTAAGAGAGACACTGCTTTTATTTTATTTTTTTAAAACTTACACTGAAATTTCAACGTAAGCCACAAGTAAGCATTCTGATTCCTTTAGGACATTTTTTGGTCTCCATATTTGTCTGGTTGCCATTCACAAACTCTATGACATTATCATGTATGGCTTTTTAATGAGAGCTGATAAAACTTGCAGTTGTGAGTTCACATGCCCATGAAACATGAATGATACTGTTACCTCCTATTAAAATAACTGATATTTCATCAGATGACCTTTATAAGAAGGCTAAAGTAATATTGAATGTGATAATTTTAGGTCATTATGCCTTCTTCAGACAAAATTCCAAATTAAGTAATGTATTACTTTTTCTGAATAAAGTAGTCGAGAGTGTCTTATATTGAGAATGACTGTATTTTCTGAGTAAGAATGTTTGAGGATACCTCTGCCTCATGTTAGAGGGTTTGTGATGTTTATTCCCTGGCTCCCTGAGCATCCCTGTGTGTGCTCATTTACACGTTTAATTATAGCTTCTTTTTGTGGGGGCTTCCTGTGCAGTGTCTTAGGATAAAGAGCACTTCCAAATGCTGCTAAATGGAAAAGAAAGAATAACTCTCTGAAGTCAACCTGAGTGTGAATGTAATTTCCAGGAACATAAAGTTCAAGTGAGACTCAAGCTGAGACAAAATAATCAAATTTTGGTTTCCAGACCCTCTCACTGATTGATGAAAATAGCACCTTTTGTGTTTGTCCTGTTGTTTCCATGGCCTTCTCCCAAGGCTGTGAATCTTTAGCAGTGGCAATTCTACAAATTATCAGAAGCCCTAAAATGAAGCTTTCTGCCTCTGCCACGTGAAAGGCAGGATTAGGACTAGACGGCTATTTCTCTGTGGGATGCCATTATTGTTCAGCGCCAAATCATTTTTGTAGAGCACCAAATCATTTTTTCTATTTGGTACCAAGCCCTTGGGCTCTAGTTGGTGAAGTTCACACCAGGTGCTGAGGAATGGTGGATTCTAGCCTGGCCCTACTGTTGAGTGATGAGTTGACTTGGTAAATCACTTCATCTCTCTTTGTGATTGTCATTGAGAGGCAGAGATTCTTAAACGTAGTGTGCGTAAAAATCACTTGTTAAAAAGTGCAGGTTCCTGAGTTCCACCATCAGAAATTCTGTTCTGTGGGTTTGGCCAGAGGTCTTTTTTTAAATATAACTTTATTTATTTATTTATTTTTGACTGTGGTGGGTCTTTGTTGCTTCACATGAGCTTTCTCTAGTTGTGGCAAGCAGGGGCTACTCTTCATGGGGTAGGTGGGCTTCTCATTGTGGTGGCTTCTCTTGTTGCAGAGCACAGGCTCTAGAGCATGTGGGCTTTGGTAGTTGTGGCATAGGCTCAGCAGTTGTGGTGCGTGGGCTTAGTTGCCACATGGCATGTGGGATCTTCCTGGACCTGGGATCAAACCCGTGTCTCCTGCATTGGCAGGCAAATCATTGGCAGGCAGGTTCTTTACTATTGAGCCACCATAGGCTCCAAGACCCCTGGCCTGGGATATTGCAGCCCATATTTTTAATGAATGCTCTATGTGATTTTGATGCAGATGCTTCACACTTTTAACATTCATCTGAGGAATGCCCAGCCAACTTCTTAGTGTCTTCTTAGGTGGGCATCATGCAGGTTAACTCCCAAGTTATAGCCCCAGGAGCCAAGGAGTGAGGGTAGATGTTAGGGGAGTGAAAGGAAAGACTGGTTACTTAAGTGTCTGGGTCATTAGAAGATGTGTTTTTTTCCTCCTACAGGAATAGTAGCATTAAGTTAAAGAAAGTGAAGTCGCTCAGTCATGTCCGACTCTTTGCGACCCCATGGACTCTCCTACCAGGCTCCTCCATCCATGGGATTTTCCAGGCAAGCATACTGGAGTGGTTGCCATTTCCTTCTCCCGGAGATCTTCTCGACTCAGGGATTGAACCCAGGTCTCCCACATTGTAGGCAGATGCTTTACCATCTGAGCCACCTGGGAAATCGCTTTTAGTCAACTCATTCTTGCAAAGAGTGATTGGGATGGGGAGGAAGTAGGAATTTAAGTTTGGGGTTATTGGCACCAGTTCTACCCCTCTTTTAATAGCTAGTGTTACTTAATATCTGAAGGTAATATGGAAAAGATAGATACTCAGAGTTTCAATAAGCAGGACCCCTTCTCAAATCTGACTTAGATAATGAAACTTAACCTCAAAATTTTATGAGTGAGATTAATTTCCTAATTCTGCCTCTGCTAACCATCTCCATCTCAGTCCATATCCTATAAGTTATAACTAAATTATTCAAAAGACAGGAGGTTGGTTGCCTTTTGAGGTATATCCTTTATAAAAGTAGTGGTGGGGTGATGTGAGTACTTCATCTTGTTTTCAGGTGTTCCTTCTCTGTCTTGCAACCTCATATCTCCATATGGAATTTCAGCTGGAATAGTTAGCAGTTAGAAACATGTTAGAACTGTCTGAAGTTACCTAAATTGGAAAACACTAAATCATCCTTCCATTTGTACTATGCAGAATTTATTTTTTACTCACAAAACTGAGATTGAAATAGAAGTTTAGACAATAAGCATCATCTTATGAGTACATGTCGTATGCCATCCCTAATATTTTGGGCTTCTTTTGCTTTCATTCCTTTCATTCATACTGGGCTCCACCTTCTTCTGGGGCTTCTTAATACTTGAGTAATTAAAGCCTTGAAGTTCCACCCATCTGTCACTAGTCTGGATTTCCCAGGCCAACAGTATCCCTAAAATGCTTTAAGCCTAAATGTGCCCTCTAAATATCCAATATGTATGCAGCAACGATCCCAGACTGGGAAATTAAGTCTTTATTAAAAAAGGCCACAAGCAGTGTAGTTAGGGGAACACACATAATATAGTCAAGGGTCATGTTAAGTTTGGCACAAAGGAGAACAGAGAGGGCAAGTAGGTGATCAAAAGGACCAATTAAGGGCTATTTGAGTTTGGGAAGAATTATGACTGATTTAGCATGCAAATCTCTTGTTAAAATATGAACAAGGGAGTATGTGGGCATCTCTAAAGCACACTTCAATTTGGTCTCCTTATTAGGACTTCTTATTGCTAATATCAGGCATCTTTAATTTTTATTATGGGATCTTTGTGTACTCTCTCAAGTTACAGAATGCAAAAGCTAATGTACATCTCTGCTGCCCTCTTTTATTTTTATTTATTTATTTATTTTTTTGCTGCCCTCTTTTAATCTTACATGACTCTTGTATAGGGAGTTTGGCAGGTGGGTTGAACTGAACTCACATCCTGTTGACTTCATGTTAATGTCTCATATTGAATTTAGCATCTCTCAAACTCCCAAGCCTTTATTTCACTGCTGTTATGGTTCTTTTTCATTATCCTGTCTTTATTGTTTAGGAGCCCAGGTTAGTTTCATCATCATTTAAATTCATCTAAATATAACTAAGATGTTTTAATTCTTTGTATCAACCTGTTAATTTTGTGGGGGAGGGGAGTAGATCTTGATGATGCCAAGTAACATTTTTGCTTTCAGTGATAACCAGCTGTGTATCTTTAGTTGTTGTTGTTGAGTTGCTAAGTTGTGTTCGACTCTTCATGAGCACATGGACTGTAGCCTGCCAGGCCCCTCTGTCGTTGGGATTTCCCAGGAAAGAATGTGGAATGGGTTGCCATTGCCTTCTCCAGGGGATCTTCCTGACCTAGGGATCAATCCTGCATCTCCTGCATTGCAGGTGGATTCTTTACCACTGAGCTACCAGGGAAGTGTATCTTTGGTGTCTCCTAAATTATCAAAATTTTAAAAAGTGTTGAATGATCTAGGGAGAGAAAGTTGGAAGTCTTGTCATTAGAGATCTGGTATATAAATTTTAAAAAGTGTTGAATGGTTAGGGAGAGAAGGTTGGAAGTCTTGTCATTAGAGATCTGGTAAAATCTAGTCTACTTTTAATTTACTAGTTAAAACCCTTTTGAAATAATTATTAAACCAATTATGAATGGATTGAGTAGAACTATTACCCAGTCCATACGTACTCTTGCCTGGAAAATCCATGGACGGAGGAGCCTGGTAGGCTGCAGTCCATGGAGTCGCTAAGAGTCGGACACGACTGAGCGACTTCACTTTTACTTTTCTCTTTCATGCATTGGAGAAGGAAATGGCAACCCACTCCAGTATTCTTGCCTGGAGAATCCCGGGGACGGCAGAGCCTGGTGGGCTGCCGTCTATGGGGTCGCACAGAGTCGGACACGACTGGAGCGACTTAGCAGCAGTAGCAGAAGTATTTTGAGACATTTTATCAGATGCTTTGTTGAAAACCAGATATGTCTGTTGTATCTCCTGGGCTTGCTGATAGAAAATAAAGAGAAACTGGCATGATATATTCTTTTTTCAAATTGAAGTAATAGTTGATTTACAATTCTGTGTTAATTTCTGCTTTGTAAAAGTGACTCAGTTTTATATATTCTTTTTTGGTATATTTTTTTCCATCATGGTAGTTTATCACAGGATTTTGTGTATAGTTCCCTGTGATACACAGTAGGACCTTGTTGTTTGTCCATTTCATATATAATAGCTTACATCTGCTAACCCCAACCTCCCATTTTATCACTCCCCCCAACCCACCCCCTTTTGGCAACCGTAAATCTGTTCTCTGGGGCATGATTTATACTTAGTGCATCCATGCTGGCCCCTAGTGATTACTTCTGGTCATCCTGTCACTAATTCATACTAGTGTCAGGTTGACCAGTATGAATTTTGCTGTATTTTTTTCTCTTCTTTTTTGTCTCTAGTCTTCTGGTTCCTTTCCTATTCTTCATAATTCCTTAAAGGTCTCCAGAGTTAGTCTGTAGTTGTGCTTCTCAAACTTCAGTGTGTAAGTGAATCTGTCAGAGATCTTGTTACAATAGAGGTTCTGATTCTGGAGGTCTGGGGTGGAGCATGAGATTCTGCACTTCTAACAAGCTTCTAGATGCTGTTGATGCTATTGGTCCTCAGACTACACTCTGTGTAGCTTGAAACCAGAAGACTTGGCTTTCTGGATGAGAAATCTAGATTTGAATGTTCCGTTAGAACAGGAAGGAGGTCTCTGGTGAGTAAAGCTTTCAAGTTCATATTTCAATACTTACAAGCTCATTAGTATCCATATCCTCTAATAGTCATCTGTCTCATTCCTTTACCTTTAATGTCTCTTACTCCACCTGGCTCTTTTGCCAATCCCTTTTGCATTTCTCCCCCTTTAATGTCTTTCCTTTTCTGTTCAGTTAGGCTTCTTGGGAGAACATGTTTTACACTTCCATTTTCACCTGTCCTGAGTATCCTTCAGTTAACAACTCTGATCCTGTCATTCTCCTATCTGGAACCTTTCCCTGGCCTCCTATTCCCTCTGTTTCCTTAAAGTGACATTCGGCAACCTGGCCCCTGTTTCCCTCTCCAGCTCACCTCTTCCACTCCAGGAATTCCAAGCTACACATGGTTCCCAGGGCACATTATCTTCTTCCCAGTCTCCTCGCCTTATCTTCTATTGTGCCTTTATCCATAAAAGCTCTTCCTTGGCTAACTGCTCTCATTGTTCAGATATTCCTTTCACTCTCTGTCTCCTCTTAGAAACATAAGCTCACATCTCTGCTTATAGTTATTTACATAATCCAAGAATGATTGAAAAGAGAGGTACTTGTACGTTTCCATTCTGACCTGCACCTGTAACTGTGGAACTGGTATAAGGAGGTGTTATCTTGCCATGATGGTGATTATTCTTACTGAAAGATTTTAAGGATAGCAAGTCACTTGGTAAAATCACCATAATCTTTTTAAGAAAAGAACACTTAACTATAAATGAGGAAAAAGAATATTTTAAATTAGTTTTCATTGTGTCAATTAGTCTACCTGACCTATGTAATATTTATTGACGTTATAACATCAAATAGTTCACATATTTTATATTTGTTCCACACACATTATCCAGAATACCTGTTGTGTACAAAGGATAAGGATTTATCTCTGAAACACATACATTAAGACCATTGACGTTAAGACCATTAAGACCATATTGACATTATAACTTCGTAGGAATGAAGCAATAAAATAAAAATATTTAATCAGATTAGAATATTGTCACTAATGTGGTCCACAGAGACAGTGATGAACGGTAAGGTTTTCAGATGATAATTCAGAACTTTGACAACATCTTACATTGGCCACCCTTGGGAGCAGAGTGACAGAGTCTCTTGCTGGCTTAGAGTGGCCTCATGCAAATCACAGAATGAATTGGGGTTTCTTGACAATAACAGGGAATAGAGATGGAAAGCTGCTTGAAAAGATGCAGGCACTGAGGATGGATTATTAGCTGATTATTCAAGCTCTAGATGCTCTGAACGTGAAATAAATTAAATTAAGTCCAAAACAAATGAGGCTATGACCAGATAAAAATTTTAAATAAAATTTTAAAATGTTTTCCATAACTATGGTCATGGTCTCGCAGGCAACAAATGGAATTTGCTATCAGATGCATTATTGCCATGGCACTTGCAGATATGAGAAGGGATGGGGAAAGGTGGAAGTTGAAGGGCTAATAGACTTAAAACCTTATTTGCAAAATGGTCTTAATGTGTGTGTTTAAGAGATAAATATTAATCCTTTGTACACAATAGGTATTCTATAAATGTGTGTGGAGCGAATATAAAATATGTGAACTATTTGAAATTAAATGAAGGGTTTTTATTAAGGAACTGTTCGTGGTAGTGTATTGGGCTTCTCTGGTGGCTCAGATGGTAAAGAATCTGCCTGCAATGCAGGAGACCAAGGTTCGATTCCTGGGTTGGGAAGATCCGCTGGAGAAGGAAATGGCAACCGACTCCAGTACTCTTGCCTGGAGGATTCCATGGGCAGAGGATCCTGATGGGTTGCAGTTGATGGGGTCGCAGAGTCAGACACAGCTGAGCGACAAACACACTAACACACTTGGTGGTGTAGTTTTCTGCCTGCTGGATCATGTTCTGTCCTAGAGTCCTAAAGAATCCTAGAGGAAGATGTGCAAGAGAGAATAGGGATGGTCAGCTTCATTAAGGACAGAGCATCTGCTGGTATAATTTCCTTTTCACCAGGGATATGGAACTGTTGATGAATTACTTTTCAGCCGAAATGCCTGGAATGGGAACTCTGGTCTACATTCTTTGCACTGGTTTCCTAGCCAGTCTATCTCCGGGCAAATGACTCACTTGGTTTATGTTGCCTTTTGGTATAATAACATTTATCCACACTGAACTCTGCCTCTGGTACGTTGCACCAGAAAACTAAGGAAAAAAAAACAACCAGAACTAGAAGCAATGTTTTGAATTATGAAAGCTCAGTCATAATTGTCTATTTTGTGAAAAAGTAGGTCATGCCAAACTTACTCCTTTTTTTGAGGATAATGTTCTTGGGATAAAAATAGGACTTGTGGCTAAGGTGGTAAAGAATCTGCCTGCAATGCAGGAGACCTGGGTTTGATTCCTGGGTCAGGAAGATGCCCTGGAGAAGGAAATGGCTACCCACTCCTGTATTCTTGCCTGGAGAATTCCATGAACAGAGGAACCCGGCAAGGTACAGCCCATGGGTCTGCAAAGAGTCAGACATGACTGAGCGACTAACACTTTAGATAGGATCAGTGTTGGGTAATGGGCCAAAGGGCTCTAGAATTAGATAGTTCTTGTTGTTCTGGTTCTGGCATTTGTTAGCATTTTGTCCTTGTGCTAACTGTTATTATTTTTAAGGTAATGTTTGTCTCATTGTAAAATAGTAGAGAATTTAGAAAACACAGAAAGTTGTGAAGAAGAGAAGAGTAAATATTCATGAGCGTTTTCTCATATCATTAAACATTTGTTAAAAGCAGCATTTCATACATTTGTGTGGTATTCAGGTATTTAATCATTTAACCATTCTTATATTTTTGGACATGGAAGATATTTCTTTTTTTAAACCATGAAGAATAGTGCTGTGATGAGTACCTTTTAATTAAAAAAGGTATTTGTCCAAGTTTTTTTCTCAGTGGGGTGGTTTCCTAGAAAGGGTGTTATGGAGTTTTATTTGTACATTTTTAATATTTGCTTTTGAAGTTCTTAATAAAGCAGAGTAAAGGGTAAACAATTATGCTGAGCACCAGTTTTCTTATTTATCTGTATCATAATGCTGGGAGGCTATATGCTAATATCTGCAGAGCACTAGCAAGATGACAAGCAAATACACAAATATTGTCATTGTTTCTAGTCTTTGCTTTAATATCGCTGTTGTCCATACTGTCAGTTTCTGTAATATAACAGCCAGATATTCTACCAGTAAAAGCAAGCTTATTTAAGAACAGCCAGAGGAATTGCAACTTAGGGTATGTGAACTATGGAAGACTGTAGGCAAATCCAGAGACAAGGCAGGGGAACTTGCTATTATAGGGAAGAGGAGGGAACAGGGTAGGGGCTGTAATAGCCAGAGTCCACTGGAGGAAGCTGTGAGTCCAAAGTTTGGAGGGTCTCCCCATAGAAGAATCTACCAGTTCATTGGTTGGATTGCTACCATCTCCAGTCAGAGTGTATGTGTGTGTGGGAGGTGGGAGGGAGGATTTTCTTCTTCCTGCTGAATAGTAAAGTTATTGTTGTTTAGACTCTAAGTTGAGTTGGATTCTTTTCAACCCCATATACCGAAGCCCACTTGGCTTCCCTGCCAATGGGATTTCCCAGGCAGGAATACTGGAGCGGGTTGCCAGTTTCTTTCTCCAGGGGATCTTGCTGACCCAGGGATTGAAGATTGAACCAGTGTCTCCTGCATTGGCAGGCAGGTTTTTTTTTTTTTTTTTAACCGCTGAGCCACCTGGGAAGGGAAGTAGGGTAGTTGGGAAGCCTGGATAGTAAAGTAGGCATCACCTTTCTGTTACAGATGTAGGTGTACATCTCCTTTTCCAAGCAATTGACTATCTCCGTGAGGCATGAGAGCTCCCCCTACAGGCCTATCCTCACTCCAGTTTTAGTTGAGATTTCAATTCCACCATAGCAAATCAGTAAGTGCTCAACCACCACAGTTATCTGTTGTTTAATAAACTCTAACTGAATTGTATGTCTTTGTTGTGATAGAGAATTTGTCTGTGTGAAAATCTATCCCAGTGCTCTTTTTTGGAAACTGCCTTTAAAAATGTGTGTGAAGGTGGAAGTTTGAGGGGAAAGACAGTATTGGGTATATTTAAAGTATTTCTTTTGAGTTAAAAAACAAACAGAAAATTGTTGCAGTCCATTGAAAGATTGGCACAACTGGCTTCTATATCTATCTTGGTTTTAATATAATGTCAAAGCTGTAGTTCACAACTGTGTGAATTTAATATGCGTTTCAGTTATGTATGTTGACTAGTGGGAAAAGCAAGAGAAGGGAATCAATGTTCTTGAAACCCCGAGTTGCCAGTGTAAGTTAATATAATTTGAGAGCTGTGAGTCACTTCAAAAGATGTCATAAAATGGTAATTATAATAAATGATGGTCGACACCAAAATCAGACTGATTATATACTTTGCAGCCAAAGATGGAGAAGCTCTATACAGTCAGCAAAAACAAGACTGGGACCTGACTGTGGCTCAGATCATGAACTCCTTATTGCCAAAATCAGACTGAAATTGAAGAGAATGGAGAAAACCACTAGAGCATTCAGGTATGACCTAAATCAAATCCCTTATGATTATACAGTGGAAGTGAGAAATAGATTTAAGGGCCTAGATCTGATAGACAGAGTGCCTGATGAACTATGGATGGAGGTTCATGACATTCTACAAGAGACAGGAATCAAGACCATCCCCAAGAAAAAGAAATGCAAAAAAGCAAAATGGCTGTCTGAGGAGGCCTTACAAATAGCTGTGAAAAGAAGGGAAGCGAAAAGCACAGGAGAAAAGGAAAGATATATCCATCTGAATGCAGAGTTCCAAAGAATAGCAATGCTTTTGAACTGTGGTGTTGGAGAAGACCTTTGAGAGTCCCTTGGACTGCAAGGAGATCCAACCAGTAAATCCTAAAGGAGACCAGTCCTGGGTGTTCATTGGAAGGACTGATGTTGAAGGTGAAACTCCAATACTTTGGCCACCTGATGGGAAGAGCTGACTCATTGGAAAAGACCCTGATGGTGGGAAAGATTGAGGGCAGGAGGAGAAGGGGATGACAGAGGATGAGATAGTTGGATGGCATCTCTGGCTCAATGGACATGGGTTTGGGTGGATTCCAGAAATTGTTTATGGACAGGGAGGCCTGGCGTGCTGTGGTTCATGAGGTCGCAAAGAGTCGGACATGACTGAGCGACTGAACTGAACTGAAAATAAATGAATCAGGAAATAATGAATCCTCATATCTGATTTCCAAAATTCTGGTTGTTTGAGAATGGGTCTATCTTGATAACTTAAATTATTCGGTAGACTATTGTTTTCTCTTTGATTTAAAATTTCTATTTAGAGTATCAGTATTGTATTTTAGTCTCATTCTGGGGTTCTAGTCTATTTAGGCTCAAAAATAGCATAGGCAGATTCTCCTGGCATATCATTTACTCTTTAAGGAGATTTTGTTATTTATTGTCAATACTGTTCTGGGTCTGAGAGATGATTTCATATTGGGGTGTAATATCTGAACAGGCAAATAGGACCAGGTTTATAGTTTGTTTTGTCTTTATTATCATCATTGATACATAGCTGGAAAAGATTTAAGAGGCTTCGTAATCTAGTCTTCTACCTTTTCAAAAAGGAGAAGGCCTCTGGCAACATTGACTGCTTCCTTCTCCTTGGCTTCTGTATTTTTCCACTAAACTCCAGAGAAGACATATACCATGGTGCTACATTTAGTCTGTGGCCCCTAAGCAGATCTAGTCAAGTCCAGCTCATCCATAGTCAGGTGGACCTCAGCTTCAGTTTTCTCACCAAGTCCAGAGTCATTAAGTGGGTGATGAGCAGATTTGTGTTTCTGCTTTTTCGTGAGCCAAAGGATAAAAGTCAAAAAGGTTTCTTTAGTTTGGGTAATACTGGACACTTGTATGGTACTGGCAGCTAAAATAATGAGTAAACATTTGCTAAGCAAATTGACTATTGCTTGTCACATAGTAAATGCTGTAAACATGTTTGAAAATACAATAGAAAGTGTAATTTATAGTTAAAATCATTGTCTGTGATTCCATACTGCCCAGCTCAGAAGAGTTTACATTTGGCGGCTCCCTAGGCTCTTAGTGGCCCGGGTCTGAGGCTCATCTCCTCAGGCTCTCCTTCATTGTTGTTATCAGGTTTTTGTGTTTGCTCAGTTACCTCTTATTAACTGTAACCTTCTGCAGATGGGAAACATCCTCACAGTGGAGCCCATTCAGATTTCATTGCAGTTTCTTGTATAGAGTTGTGCAGGGAACCTGAATCATGGACTGGGGTGAATTGATTCTTTTAAAAAGTAAATAAGAGATTCTTTTACATAATACTGCTTTGTTTTCTAGATTGGAGCTGCCAAAAACTGAGCTTCATTTTTTCCAGCCTTTGTATTCACCGAAAAGAGATGTTGTAGGTCTTAAGGGCAGTGGTATGTTGGTAAATGGTATGTTGGTAAATGTTAAACAACTAGCTCTCCCTTGGAAAAAAGCCTTGATTTGATGTGTTTGCCAATTTTGATGGTGTAGATATTCCCACCACTAATTTCAAGCTACTGATGTGACCTCACTGAAGTGGAGCTGGGAAGAGATATGTACGTTCAGCTCTCTTGAGCTGGGAGCAGGTTCCTGCTTGCCACTGTAAATACAGGACTGAGGGGATGTGCCTTAGGTTCAGCCATGGAAGGTCTGTGGTGATGCTGAGTGTGGCCCTACCTAGTGTTATTTGTCCACCTGCTGTATGTCGTGTGCTGCTCTAGGTACTGGGGGTGTAAGAATGAACAAACTGAAGTCACTGCCTTTGTGGCATTTATATCCCAGCAAGAGGTTTCAGAAATTTCCAATTTCAAGTTTTTGAGATGCTAGCATTCTCATATTTGGGGACAATTTGAGTCAAGGTCCCATAACACTTTATTCAGTGAGGAAAATAGAATGGGCTCATTTAATTTTTCTTGGGCTTAAAGCAGGGATTGTGAGGGGGAAGGTAGCATTGCTCTCTGAATTGTCCCTACCTTGAAGTGGCAGAGACCCCAAACCTTGCAACACCAGGAGCATTAGCACTTGCCACAAGGGGTGGGAACTACAATGGCAGAGAAGATAAGGGTCTTGCTTGGAGTTTTAGTTCCCTAACTAACACCCTCTTCCAACAACACAAGAGAAGACTCTACACATGGACATCACCAGATGGTCAACACCGAAATCAGATTGATTATATTCTATGCAGCCAAAGATGGAGAAGCTCTATACAGTCAACAAAAACAAGACCAGGAGCTGACTGTGGCTCAGATCATGAACTCCTTATTACCAAATTCAGACTCAAATTGAAGAAAGTAGGGAAAACCGCTAGACCATTCAGGTATGACCTAAATCAAATCCCTTATGATTATACAGTGGAAGTGAGAAATAGATTTAAGGGCCTAGATCTGATAGATAGAGTACCTGATGAACTATGCAATGAGGTTCATGACATTGTACAGGAGACAGGGATCAAGACCATCCCCATGGAAAAGAAATCCAGAGGAGGTGACTTAATTGCAACCCATTAGTCTTCCTCAGTAAAAGTTAATGAGCTGGAAGCTTATAAAGTGGACAAGATTCTGGCAACTGAAATCTTATCAAAGAATTGCAAAGGTCTACGTCTTCAAGAAGGGTAAGAAAGGCACTAGAGAAGCTACTGGCAGAGCTCAGGGAGAAGGATAACAATACCTGCTCCTTTGGAAGAGAAATTAGGATTCTTGGTGAAGAACCTCAAATCAAGTGAAATTTTTGTCTAGGAAGGTAGGTCATTAGGAAACTCAAAAGCTTTAGATAAGCAAAAGCAGAAGCAGTTAATTTCCAGCAACAAACTTTGTTGGAAATTAACTGTCTGATGCTTTGTAAGTCCTGCTTGGGTTGGAGGGCTCTCCAGGACCTCTGCCTATGCTGCTTTTCACCTGTCAAATGAATGATTCATTCATACATAGTGTCTCATGATACTGCTGCCTTACTCAGTGTCATCATTCCAGCTAATGTAGATTATAGACCATTCATGTCTGTTTATCTGGAATATGCATTGCTCATTCATGCCCAGGCCATCTCCTTCTTCTTTAGAAGCAAGGTTCTTCATGCCAGCTTGAAATATAATGCTTGACTATGAGACTTTTAGCCAAACAAAGGAAATCCAGGCCCTTTTCTAGTACAAGGGCCCCTTTCAACTATTTTGGAATGACTAGTGTGTCTTCCTGGATGACTCAGCAGTAAAAGAATCTGCCTGGAAAGCAAGAGACTCAGGAGATGAGGGTTCAATCCCTGGGTCAGGAATATCCCCTGGAGGAGGAAATGGCAACCCACTCCAGTATTCTTACCTGGGAAATGCCATGGACAGAGGAGCCTGGTGGGATACAGTGCATGAGGTCGCAAAGTTGGACTTGACTGAATACCCATGTAGAGTGTGTGTCTTCAGCTGTGGGTTTTGGATTACCTATATCACAGTTGACTTCTGGTACATCTCTAAAATACCCATTCCTGTGATGATGTGCCCCAAACCTACTGAACCAGCCTCTCTAGAGTGGGGTTAGAAATTTGCATTTTTAATAAGTTTCTCAGGTGATTCATGGGTACACTAAAATTTGACAACCACTGGTTTAGACTCAGAGACCGTTAGGAAATAGCCTCAGAGTCCCTGGGGGTCCAACCTGAATCCCATTGGAACAAGAGCTGCCTATCTGTCCCTGCAGGTAAGCCTGGGAAAGGGTTGGAGCCTTATTTTTCTGTTTAAATTAGGATGCCCACACCATTTGTTAGGCCAGTAGGGACAAGTACCCTTCCCAAAGATCACTATTATGTGACACACTGATGCTAACAGGCCCAGGTCAACTAACCATTACATCTGAAGGTGAACATAATCAATTATTTTGTTTTTAGCTGCTAAAATTTAATTTTGCTATTATCATATTATGCACATTTGCATGATGGTTGACAAAAAGGAAATCAGTGTGAGTAAATACATTTTGTGCCCTTTACCTGTTCTCTGACATTCTAGTATTCGTGTACCAAGTGTCGCTTCTTTTAAATCAGTAACATTTTAAAAATCATTCAGTCCCAGACTTTGATGCCTCTGACCCTTTGGCCTGCTGCTGAGGTGAAACAGCACAGATATCTTTAGTTGTGTCCAACGCCATCATTTTATAGATGTGAAAATCAAGGTTGGGGGAGAGGAGGCGACTTATCTGGGTGTGCAGGGGTGCAGCAGGCCCCAGGTCTCGCCTCTTCTAGGTGAGTGTTCTTTCCTTCCCTGGGCTGCTTCCCAGCAAGAGGGAAGTGTTCCCGACAAGTTCTCTGCTGAGTCTCACAGTTCTTGGCAGACAAATCCAAGATTCCCATTTCTAAAGACACATTATTTAGCATTCCCCTGTGAAAGCAGGGACATTGTGTTGAATTATAGATTTAGTCTAAGATTTGGACAAATTGTGTCTTTCTCTCCGCGTCTTGTTCCGCATCATTGAGCACTGGCTTTCTGGAAGGGAGGGACAGTGCTTGGCTGATTATATGGTCCAGGGGACTGTCTTCAGTGCCTAGGAGGGCAAGTATGTTGTGATTACCAAGTCTGCTGTTAGTTGTGCCATAGTTAATGAATTGGAAGCCTTGTCTGTAATTTACTTTGGAGACTGATAGGTGATTCAGAAAATGGGCAGGAGAGGCTTCTTGGAGCTCGAAGGTGGGGGAAGCTTTCTTTTGTTTTGTATTTCACATTCCTCCTTTACCTGACTTACTTTGGAGACCATTCTGGCTTTACAGGGGGGCACAGACACATCTGAAGGTGGAATCAGCAAGAATAAACATTCAACAAGCAAAGCAAAGCTAGAGAGTTTGGCTTAGTTCCCTCAGGTAGTGCTGATGAGCCAGGGAATCTTGGTTACTAACATGATGTTTTCTAGAGTCTGATCAATCTTTTTCGGGGAGCAGGGTAACATAAATCAGTCATGCACGGTAAGTTTGATAGAAAATGATCAAGAACTATTTCTTAAGGGAAAAAATCCTCTGTAGTTAGTAAAGGTTTGAGTCAGTGACTTTTGACCTGTTAAACTTGCAAAACCCAGTGTTCTTTATCATGTGGCTGTCACAGCTTGTTCCCCATTCAGTGTCTATCCTCTTATTATTTATTCCTTTCTTAAAAGATTCTGATTTTGTTTAGGGTAACAGAGTGCCTAGATAGAAGTACCTTCCAGATTCCTTTGCAGATAGGGGTGCGTCTGGCCAGTTAGTAAAGTGGAAGTTTACTGGATGGAGCTCTGGAAATATCTTTTTTTTTTTTTAATGGTGATAAGGGACAGATCAAGCTGGGACATGCCTTTGTCTTTAGCCTTGGCCTTTTCTGCTTTCTACCTAGCATATAAGTCCCCTTGACCATTAAAAAATGATCAGAAGACCTGAAGAGACATTTTCCAAAGAGGACATTCAGATGATCATCAGGTACATAACAAAAGAGAAACAGGCTCACAGATTTAAAGAACAAACTAGAGGTTGCCAGTGGGGAAAGTAAAGGTAGGAGGGGCAAGGCAGAGTAGGGGATTAAAAAGTACAAACTGTTCTGTAGAAAATAGATATGCTATGGGGGTATATTGTACAACACAGGGAATATAAACAATATTTTATAATAACTTGCAAAACCCAAGTTTTGCAAAACTAAAGAGTATAATCTTTAAAAATTGTGAATCACTATTTTATACACCTGTAACATATAATATTGTACATCAACTATATTTCAATTAAAAAAAAGAAATCCCTTTCAAATAAAAAAAAAGAAAAAAGAGCAACAATTAAAAAATCCCATGTTTATCAGCAGATTGGTAATAAATGTCTATTAAGTTGGTAGAAAAGCTTGAAAAATTAATAGTAAATGCTTCCCTTTTACAAGTGAAAGCTATTATTTGCAATTTAATGCCTAATGTTTAGCAAGATGATCAATTTCATACCCAGTGATTTTTTTCTTTCTCCTTATTTTACTAAAATAGAAAATACTTCATAATTTTTGTCAGGAGTGGCAGCAAGCATATGATAACTCTGTCAGTTTAAGAAATTGGATGATTCAAATTGAACTTGTGTCCAGAAATGATAGTGTGATTTTTCACATGAAGAGTAGTCAGTGTTTCATCAGATGATAAATCTGTAAGTCTGCAAGGACATCTTCCTCAAACTTTCCCTTCAGTCTTCTCAAAGAACCTCTATAGTTTATTCTCAATATTCAAAATAAACATGTTGTATTCCTGAATGAGAGAATCAGGAAAATCAAATGACCAACTGTACTGCTGACATTTGCCACCTGAAACCACGGAGCTGCTGCTTCTTGATGCTATCTGTGTAGAACAGGAATGCTTTAGCCTCATCCCTTGGTTCAAAAGGTGGCATCAGCGCCCTTGACAGAGCACTTCTGGCAGGAACAACCAATCTAGGACTCTCTGTCCATTTTGTTGCAGAGCATGCTGAGAAGACAAATGCACAGTGGCTGTCATTTGATTATATTCATGTTTTAAACTATTTCCTACACCCCCAGGTTAAGATCAGGAGGCATATTGTTGTGTGTTATCCATTGTAGTGAATAAAGCGGTGGGTGTTTTGCATAAAGATAAAGCTTATTTTATTTGTGTAGCACTCTCCTCTCTCCCTGGAAACATAGCTGGGTTATTCCATCATTGTTGATCCCAAGGCACCTTTTCCAATGAAAAGTGTCTTTTATTGATGAGTTTTTTTGGTGAGAGACAGAAGCAAGAGTTTTAAAGTGCTTCTCCCTCAAATATGTACTGTTGTTGTTCAGTCGCCCAGTTGTGTCAGACTCTTTGTGACCCCATGGACTGCAGCACACCAGGCCTCCCTGTTCCTCACCATCTCCCAAAGTTTGCACAAGTTCATGTCCATTGCTTCGGTGATGCCATCCAGCCATCTCATCTTCTGACGCCCTCTTCTCCTTCTTCCCTCAATCTTTCCCAGCATCAGTATGGTACTGGCACAAAGACAGAAATATAGATCAATAGAACAAAATAGAAAGCCCAGAGATAAATCCACACACCTATGAACACCTTTTCTTTGACAAAGGAGGCAAAAATATATAATGGAGAAAAGACAATATTTTTAACAAGTGGTGCTGGGAAAACTGGTCAACCACCTGTCAAAGAATAAAACTAGAACACTTTCTAACACCATACACAAAAATAAACTCAAAATAGATTAAAGATATAAATATAAGACCAGAAACTATTAAACTCTTAGAGGAAAACATAGGCAGGACACTCTGACATGAATCACAGCAAGATCCTCTATGACCCACTCCCAGAGTAATGGAAATAAAATATACAAATGGGACCTAATTAAGCTTAAAAGCTTTTGCACAACAAAGGATGCTATAAGCAAGGTGAAAAGGCAGCCTTCAGAATGGGAGAAAATAATAGCAAATGATACAACAGACAAAGAATTAATCTCCAAAATATACAAGCAGCTCATGCAGTTCAATACCAGAAAAATAACCAACACAATCAAAAAGTGGGCCAAAGAACTAAACAGACATTTCTCCAAAGAAGACGTACAGATAGCTAATAAACACATGAAAAGATGCTCAACATCACTCGTTATCAGAGAAATGCAATCCCGTCTCACACCGGTCAGAATGGCTACCATCAAAAAGTCTACAAACAACAAATGCTGGAGAGGATGTGGAGAAAAGGGAACTCTGTTACACTGTTGGTGGGAATAAAAACTAGTACAGCCACTATGGAGAACAGTGTGGAGATTCCTTAAAAAACTGGAAATAGAACTGCCATATGACCCAGCAATCCCATGTGTCTCTTTCAATTCCTCAGTATGTATGCCCAGCAGTGAGATTGCTGAATCATATGGCAGTTCTATTTCCAGTTTTTTAAGGAATCTCCACACTGTTCTCCATATCAAGATTGCTGGAAGAAATATCAATAACCTCAGATAGGCAGATAACACCACCCTTATGGCAGAAAGTGAAGAACTAAAGAGCCTCTTGATAAAAGTGAAAGAGGAGAGTGAAAAAGTTGGCTTCAAGCTCAACATTCAGAAAACTAAGATCATGGCGAATAGATGGGGAAACAGTGGAAACAGTGACAAACTTTATTTTTTGGGATTCCAAAATCACTGCAGATGGTGACTGCAGCCATGAAATTAAAAGACGCTTGCTCCTTGGAAGAAAAGTTATGACCAACCTAGACAGCATATTAAAAAGCAGAGACATTACTTTGTCAACAAAGGTCCGTCTAGTCAAGGCTATGGGTTTTCCAGTAGTCATGTATGGATGTGAGAGTTGGACTATAAAGAAAGCTGAGCACCAAAGAATTGATGCTTTTGAACTGTGGTGCTGCAGAAGACTCTTGAGTGTCCCTTGGACTGCAAGGAGATCCAACCAGTCCATCCTAAAGGAATTCAGTCCTGAATATTCATTGGAAGGACTGATACTGAAGCTCTAATACTTTGGCCACCTGATGTAAAGAACTGACTCATTTGAAAAGACCCTGATGCTGGAAAAATTGAAGGCAGGAGGAAAGGGGGACGACAGAGGATGAGATGGTTGGATGGTATCACCGACTCAATGGATGTGAGTTTGAGTAAACTCAGGGAGTTGGTGATGGACAGGGAGGCTTGGCGTGCTGCAGTCCATGGGGTCTCAAAGAGTCAGACACGACTGAGTGACTGAACTGACCAGAACTGAATGGGGCTTGATGCCATGATTTTAGTTTGCTTTTACTATTCAGTTTTAAGTCGCCTCCTTCACTCTCCTCTTTCACCCTCATCAAGAGGTTCTTTAGTTCTTCCCTTTCTGCCATTAGAGTGGTACCATCTGCATATCTGAAGTTGTTGATGTTTCTCTTGCCTATGTTGATTCCAGCTTGTGACTCATCCAGCCTGGCATTTCTCATTATGTGCTCAGCATATAGGTTAAACAAACAGGATGACAGCAGACAGCCTTGTTATACTCCTTTCTCAATCTTGAACCAATCAGTTGTTCCATTCTGAGTTCTAAGTGTTGCTTCTTGACCCGCATATAGGTTTCCCAGGAGACAGGTAAGATGGGTTGGTATTCCCATCTCTTTAAAAGAGCTTTCCATAGTTTGTTATGATTCACACAGTCAAAGGCTTTAGCATAGTTGATGAAACGGAGGTAGATGTTTTTCTGGAATTACCTTGATTTCTCTATGATCCAGTGAATGTTGGCAATTTTATCTCTGGTTCCTCTTCCTTTTTCTAAACCCAGCTTGGACATCTGGAAGTTCTTGGTTTGCATAATGTTGAAGCCTAGCATGCAAGATTTTAAACGTGACCTTACTAGCATTGGAGATAAGTGCAATTGTCTGATGTCTAAAACATTTTTTTAGTACTACCCTTCTTTGGAATTGGGATGAGGATTGACCTTTTTCAGTCCTGTGTCCACTGCTGGGTCTTCTAGATATGCTGATATGTTGAATGGAACACCTTGATGGCATCATCCTTTATGGTTTTGAATAGCTCTACTGGAATTCCATCACACCCACTAGCTTTGTTAACAGCAGTGCTTCCTAAGGGCCACTTGACTTCACACTCCAGAATATCTGGCTCTGGGTGACTGACTACACCATCACAGCAATCCAGTTCACTAAGATCTTTTTTGGTATATTTCTTCCATATATTGTTTCCATTTCCTCTTGATTTCTTCAATGTCTACTAGGTCTCTACTGTTCTACTCATGAGTGAGCAGCAACTGGATCTCACAAGGCTGAGCCTGGCTGTGAGGAAGCTTAGAAATTATTCTTTGAGCCTCAGGAAGCCTGAGTTCAGTTGCTTAGTCATGTCCAACTCTTTGTGACCCCATGGACTGCAGCATTCCAGACTTCCCTGTCCATCACCAACTCCCAGAGCTTGCTCAAACTCATGTCCATCGAGTCAGTGATGCCATCCAACCATCTCATATTCTGTCATCCCCTTCTCCTCCTGCCTTCAATCTTTCCCAGCATCAGGGTGTTTTCCAGGGAGCCACAGTGTGGTTTTAAATAGGGCAGGACAAGGTCAGGTTTATATTTTAGTCAGATTATTCTGTTAGTTGTGTTAAGGATAGATTTGATGGAGACAAGTTTAGAAGCAGTAAAACCAATTAGGAGGATGTTGTTGAATTCTGGGTAAGATATGATGAGGACTTAGACCAAGGCATGGCAATAGGGATGAAGAACTGGTGATATATTAAGAAACATAGGACACCCTTGTCTTTTTCCTGATCTTAGGGGGAATGCTTTCAGTTTTTCACCAGTGAGAATAATGTTTATTGTAGGCTTATCATATATGGACTTTACCATGTTGAGGTAGGTTCCTTATATGCCCATTTTTTGAAGAGTTTTAATCATAAATGGGTGCTGAATTTTGTCAGGCTTTTTCTGCATCTATTGAGATTATAATATGGTTTTTATCTTTCAGTTTGTTAATATGGTATATCACATTGATTGATTTGCATATATTGAAGAATCCTTGCATCCCTGGAATAAATCCAACTTGATCATGGTGTCTGAGCTCTTTGATGGGTTGCTGAATTCTGTTTGCTAAAATTTTGTTGAGGATTTTTGCATCTATGCTCATCAGTGATATTGGCCTGTAGTTTTCTTTATTGTGTGTTGTCTTTGTCTGGTTTTGGTATCCAGGTGATGGTGGCCTCATAGAATGAGTTTGGAAGTATTCCTTCCTCTGCAATTTTTGAAAGAGTTTTAGAAGGAAAGGCATTAGCTCTTCTCTAAATGTTTGATAGAATTCTCCTGTGAAGCCATCTGGTCTTGGGTTTTTGTTTTTTTGGGAGATTTTTGATGACAGTTTCAATTTCAGTTCTTATAATTGGGTTATTCATAATTTCTATTTCTTCCTGGTTCAGTCTTGGAAGATTGAACTTTTTAAAGAATCTGTCCATTTCTTCCAGGTGATCCATTTTATTGCCATGTAGTTGTTCATAATAGTCTTTGTATTTCTTCCTTGTCTGTTGTAACCTCTTTTTCATTTCTAATTTTGTTGATTTGATTCTTCTCTCTTTTTTTCTTGATGAGTCTGGCCAAAGTCCCCACTATTATTCAACATAATTCTGGAAGTCTTAGCTACAACAATCCGAGAAGAAAAAGAAAGAAAAGGAATCCAGATCAGAAAAGAAGAAGTAAAGCTCTCACTGTTTGCAGATGACATGATACTGTACATAGAAAACTCAAAAGATAGTATCAGAAAATTGCTAGAGCTAATCAGTGAATCTTTGCATGAAATGTTCCCTTAGTATCTCTAATTTTCTTGAAGAGATCTCTAGTGTTTCCCATTCTATTGTTTTCCTCTATTTCTTTGCATTGATCATTGAGGAAGACTTTCTTATCTCTCCTTGCTATTCTTTGGAACTCTGCATTCAGATGGGTATATCTTTCCTTTTCTCCTTTGCTTTTCGCTTCCCTTCTTTTCACAGCTATTTGTAAGGCCTCCTCAGACAGCCATTTTGCTTTTTTGCATTTCTTTTTCTTGGGGATGGTCTTGATTCCTGTCTCTTGTAGAATGTCATGAACCTCCATCCATAGTTCATCAGGCACTCTGTCTATCAGATCTATCTAGTCCCTTAAATCTATTTTTCACTTCCACTGTATAGTCATAAGGGATTTGATTTAGGTCACACCTGAATGGCCTAGTGGTTTTCTCCATTTTCTTCAATTTCAGTCTGAATTTGGCAATAAGGAGTTCATGATCTGAGCCACAGTCAGGGCCCGGTCTTGTTTTTGCTGACTGTATAGAGCTTCTCCATCTTTGGCTGCAAAGAATATAATCAGTCTGATTTCGGTGTCAACCATTTGGTGATCTCCATGTGTAGAGTCTTCTCTTGGTAAGTAAAGAAGAACTAAAGAGCTTCTTGATGAATGTGAAAGAGGAGAGTGAAAAAGTTGGCTTAAAGCTCAACATTCAGAAAACTAAGATCATGGCATCCGGTCCTATCACTTCATGACAAATAGATGGGGAAACAGTGGAAACAGTGGCTGACTTTATTTTTCTGGGCTCCAAAATCACTGCAGATGGTGATTGCAGCCATGAAATTAAAAGATGCTTACTCCTTGGAAGGAAAGTTATGACCAACTTAGACAGTATATTAAAAAGCAGAGTGATTACTTTGCCAACAAAGGTCTGTCTAGTCAAAGCTATGGTTTTTCCAGTGGTCATGTATGGATGTGAGAGTTGGACTAAAAAGAAAGCTGAGCACCGAAGAACTGATGCTTTTGAACTGTGGTGTTGGAGAAGACTCTTGAGAGTCCCTTGGACTGCAAGGAGATCCACCGATCAATCCTAAAGGTGATCAGTCCTGGGTGTTCATTGGAAGGACTGATGTTGAAGCCAAAATTCCAATACTTTGGCCCCCTGATACGAAGAGCTGACTCATTGGAAAAGACCCTGATGCTGGGAAAGATTGAGGGCAGGAGGAGAAGGGGATGACAGAGGATGAGATGGTTGGATGGCATCACCAACTCAATGGACATGGGTTTGGGTAGACTCTGGGAGTTGGTGATGGACTGGGAGGCCTGGCATGCTATGGTTCATGGTGTCGCAAAGAGTCGGACATGACTGAGTGACTGAACTGAACTGAACTGAACTGAATCAGTGAATTTAGCAAAGTTGCAGGATACAAAATCAATACACAGAAGTCACTTGCATTTCTATATAGTAACAATGAAAAATCAGAAAGAGAAATTAAGGAAACAATCCCATTCACCATTGCAGCAAAACAATATCTAGGAATAAACTTACCTAAGGAGACAAACACGACTAAGTGACTGAACTGAACTGAACTGAAGGAGACAAAAGAACTGTACAGAGAAAATTGTAAGACACTAATGAAAGAAATCAAAGATGACATAAACAGATGGAAAGATATTCCATATTCCTGGGTAGGAAGAATCAATATTGTGAAAATAACTATACTACCAAATGTAATCTACAGATTCAATGCGATCCCTATCCAATTACCAATGACATTTTTCACAGAACTAGAACAAAAAATTTCATAAGTCATATGGAAATTCAAAAGACCCCATATAGCCAAAGCAGTCTTGAGAAAGAAGAATGGAGCTGGCGGAATCAACCTTCCTGACTTCAGATTATACTACAAAGCTACAGTCATCAAGACACTATGGTACTGGCACAAAAACAGAAACAGAAACCAATAGAAAAAGAAAGCCCCAAAATAAACCCATGCACCTATGGGTACCTTATATTTGACAAAGGAGGCAAGAATATACAATGAGGCAAACACAGCCTCTTCAATAGATGGTGCTGAAAAAACTGGACAGCTACATGTAAAAGAATGAAATTAGAACACTTCCTAACACCATACACAAAGATAAACTCAAAATGGATTAAAGACCTAACTGTAAGACCAGAAACTATAAAACTCTTAGAGGAAAACAGGCAGAACACTCAGTGACATAAATCAAAGCAAGATCCTCTATGACCCATCTCCTGCTAACTGCTAAGTCGCTTCAGTCGTGTCCGACTCTGTGTGACCCCATAGATGGCAGCCCACCAGGCTCCCCCATCCCTGGGATTCTCTAGGCAAGAACACTGGAGTGGGTTGCCATTTCCTTCTCCAATGCAAAGTGAAAAGTGAAAATGAAAGTCACTGAGTCGTGTCCAACTCTCAGCGACCCCATGGACTGCAGCCTACCAGGCTCCTCCGTCCATGGGATTTTCCAGGCAAGAGTACTGGAGTGGGGTGCCATTGCCTTCTCCGACCCATCTCCTAGAGTAATGGAAATAAAAACAAAAGTAAACAAGTGCGACCTGATTAAACTTAAAAGCTTCTGCACAGCAAAGGGAACTATAAGCAAGGTGAAAAGGCAGCCTTCAGAATGGGAGAAAATAATAGCAAGTGAAACAACTGACCAAGGATTAATTTGCAAAATATACAAGCAGTTCATACAACTCAATACCAGAAAAACAAGCAACCTAATCAAAAAGTGGGAAAAAGACCTAAACAGACATTTCTCCAAAGAAGACCTACAGATGGGTAACAAACAACATGAAAAGCTGCTCAACATCATTCATTATTAGAGAAATGCAAATCAAAATGACAATTAGATACCACCTCACACTGGTCAGAATGGTCATCATCAAAAAGTCTACAAACAATAAATGCTGGAGAGGGTGTGGAGAAAAGGGAATGCTCTTGCACTGTTGGTGGGAATGTAAATTGTTACAGCCACTATGGAAGATGGTACGGAGATTCCTTAAAAAACTAGGAATAAAACCAGCATATGACCCAGAAATCCCACTCATAGGCATATACCCTGAGGAAAATTGAAAAAGGCACATGTATCCCATTATTCATTGCAGCACTATTTACAATAGCTAGAACATGGAAGCAACCTAGATGCCCACTGACAGATGAAAGGATAAAGAAGTTGTGGAACATATAAACAATGGAATATTACTCAGCAATAAAAAGGAACACCTTTGAGTCAGTTCTAATGAGGTGGATGAACCTAGAGTGGAGTCAGAAAGAGAAAGATAAATATTGTATTCTAACACATGTATACGGAATCTAGAAAAATGGTACTGAAGAATTTACTTCCAGGGCAGCAGTGGAGAAACAGGCATAGAGAATAGACTTGTGGCCATGGGGAGAGGGGAGGAGAGGGTGAGATGTATGGAGAGAGTAACATGGAAACTTAGTTAGTTCAGTCACTCAGTTGTGTCCTACTCTTTGCGACCCCATGAATCGCAGCACGCCAGGCCTCCCTGTTCATCACCATCTCCCGGAGCTCACTCAGACTCATGTCCATCAAGTCCGTGATGCCATCCAGCCATCTCATCCTCGGTCGTCCCCTTCTCCTCCTGCCCCCAATCTCTCCCAGCATCAGAGTCTTTTCCAATGAGTCAACTCTTCGCATGAGGTGGCCAAAGTACTGGAGTTTCAGCTTTAGCATCATTCCTTCCAAAGAAATCCCGGGGTTGATCTCCTTCAGAATGGACTGGTTGGATCTCCTTGCAGTCCAAGGGACTCTCAAGAGTCTTCTCCAACACCACAGTTCAAAAGCATCAATTCTTCGGCGCTCAGCCTTCTTCACAGTCCAACTCTCACATCCATACATGACCACAGGAATATGTAAAACAGATAGCCAATGGGAATTTGCTGTGTGGCTAAGAAAGTCAAACAGGTGTTCTGTATCAACCTAAAGGGGTGGGATGGGGCGGGAACTGTGAGGGAAATTCAAGAGAGGGAATATATGTATACCTATGACTGATTCAGGTTGAGGTTTGACAGAAAACAACAAAATTCTGTAAAGCAATTATCCTTCCATAAAAAAATAAAAAATTATAGGAGATAAGATTTTCAGGGTTTGATGATTGAGCCGATGTGGGGGTGAAGGTTGGGTTAAGGCAGAGTTGAAGGTGTTGATTAGTTTTCTAGATAGGATATTTGTGGTGGTGTCATTAATAGAGAGATTGAGTTCAAGGGGAGAAGCAGGTGGGATAAAGTAGGATGTGAAGGGAAAAGGTTTTAAGTTTGGTACGAGTTGAGTTTGAGGTCCCTGTGGAACACCTAGTGAGTTATAAGAATCTAAAGCTTGAGGGTAAAAATGTAGAAGTCATCATAGTAGATGATCAAACCACGAGAGTGTGGATGAGTTTACCTAATGAGAGGATGTCAAGGAGGCATTTTAAAAAGCAAGTTAAAAGGAATCCTCTGAAGGAGACAGTGAAGGGATGGTCACAGAGGTGGGAGGAGGACCATGGTTGTGAAGTGTCCCAGAAACGAAGGGAGCAGAGAGTTTCCAGAAGAGAATGACAAATTGCATCAAACCCAGTTGAGAAAGACTAGGTGATGTCTGTTTGATTGACAAGGAGGAACGCATGATGACCTTGAAACAGAATAGTTTCAAAAGAGTGGTGGGTGTACATTACTGTGGTTCAAGGAATAAGTGAAAGCGGGAAAAGTGGAGGGAGAGTAAGCTTCTCCCTTAAGCCACCTGGGCTCAGGTGGTAAAATGTCTGCCTGCAATGAGGGAACCTGGGTTCGATCCCTGGGTCAGGAAGATCCACTGGAGAAGGAAATGGTAACCCACTCCAGGACTCTTGACTGGAAAATTCCATGGACGGAGGAGCCTGGTAGGCTACAGTCCATGGGGTCGCAAAGAGTCGGACATAACTGAGTGACTTCGCTTTCACTTTAATCCATTGTGGTCAATGTTAGTTTTCCTAGCCAGAGAAGTTCAGCAATAACAAGGTTTTGAGGGTATTCACTATGTGAGTGAGTGAAGGAAAGAGAAGTTCACTGGAGTTGACAGGTACAGAAATTGTGGGTCTGGTCACTTACATGGTACTTTGAAATTATTCTAGATAATGGTAAGGCCTGGAGAGGACAGAGGCTATGAGTTAGGCACTAAAATCTTCAGCAAGTAATGAACAACCTAGAACTTTGCAGATTACAGAAATGAAGAGGAAGCAGAGGGAAATAAAGTCAGAGGACATGAGCCATAAAGGACCCATGGTTTACAAGAATATGGAAGGACAGTGTTCTAGATGTGGAATGGGGAGTGAGGAATCTGATGACCCAATGCCCAGCCCTGAGGTGGAGTGCATAGTAGAGTCAATAGTAGTACCCAGTGGGGAAGCAGGGCGCTTGGATTTCCATTAAGGCCCAAGGCTACAGGGAATAGTCTGTGAAGCAGGCACTTGATGGTGTCAAGTGTTGGTCTTAATCTTGGAATAAAAGATCCAGAGGGTACAGTGAGAGGTAAGAGAAGAAGGAGAGGAGAGCTAGGGCAGAGAGAGGCATCCCTGAGCAATGTGGTGATGAGAGTACAAAACAGAGTACAATTTTGGATATATGACAAGGATGTGAAGTGTGGAAGAATTCACTGGCCTTAACATTTCCGTAGATCTTTAGGATAAAGTTGCTTTAGGTGTTCCACAGGCATCTAAAAATCAACTGATGACCACTGACTAGTTCTAGTCAGGAATGTGTAGCTCCTGTTACCACATTCTTCCAACATCACAGAATGAGGTTAGCTGGGCTTTTCCATGGAGCAACCTGATTCTTGCTCAACATTCAGCACTGGACAGAAAGATAAAAATTGGGTTTTAGTCCGAGCTCTTCATCTGACCTTGTTTATGGTCTCGGGCAAATTACTTACCCTTTTAGTGTCTTCATATTTAAAGTGAAGGGGTAAACCAGATAGTCTATGAAATGTTACGTTGATTCCATTTGTCCTCTGGTATTCTTCTACTGCTGCTGCTGCTAAGTCTCGTCAGTCATGTCCGACTCTGTGCGACCCCATAGACAGAAGCCCAACAGGCTCCTCTGTCCCTGGGATTCTCCAGGCAAGAACACTGGAGTGGCTTGCCATTTCCTTCTCCAATTCTTCTACTAGATGTGGTGTTTTTTATACCATTGTGATACCATTATAGCACTCATTGACCTTTCACTGTAATCTCCACCAGGATGGACCACCTTCCAGGCATAGACACGCACATGCAAGTCAGGTACTGCCTACTCTCATTTTACATTCTCTGTGACATTCAGGAAGGACTGTGTCCTCAGAGCCTAAACACATAGGGGTTTCTTGAGTGTCCCATTCACCTGACTGCAAAGGATAGACCTTCAGCCAGCCAGCCCTCCCTCACCTTCATTCTGTTCATTTTTTTTTGTCTCTTTCTCTTCTTTGGTATAACGATGAGCTTTATTTTCCAAAGAGCTTTAAATTGGTTTCATAACTAATGGCAAGAAATATTTGTAGTGAAGGAAAATGCACAGTCCTTCCTGAATGTCACAGGCATGTGCCTCAGTTTTTAGAACACTCCTATCAGGAAATACTGCATGTATAGTAAAAAGAGCATGGAGTCAGGAACCGGGAGACCTGGGTTTAATATACCTGTTACCTAGTTCAGAAGTGGATGCTGTTTTATTTTTGGCTGCACAGCATGTGCAATCTTAGTTCCCCAACCAGGGATCAATCCTGTGACCCCTGCAGTGGAAGCTTGGAGTCTTAACCACTAAGCTGCCAGGGAAGTCCCAGAAGTGGATACTAGTTGGATAAAAGGCAATGATATTTAGAACAGCATTTGCTCGAATTTGATGGGGCATCTGTTGTGTTTATAGCCTACATTTGGATGTGGATGGGTCTGAGTGAATGTGATTATAGATGGTTATGTGTTCAGGGATGTTTACTTGAACATATCTGTGTGGATTCTGAGGGGGAAAGATGAACCTATTCTGCTCTTAGCTTTTGTTCTCCATCTTGTTCTTATGTTTCCTGGCAACAGTAACTTTGTTAAAAAGATCTCCCCAAGGCTAATGAGACAACAAACCAAAGACTGAAAGAAGAGAGAATATAAAAAACACTGGGGACCAACATGGATTTCTGTTAGATGTTTTCAGAGCTGCTAGACTCAGTAATTGGTTGGGTTTGTGTGTGTGTGTGTGTGTGCACGTGTGTGTGTGTGTGTGTGTGTGTGAGAGAGAGAGAGAGAGACTTTTAATTGAATTATTAAGAAAAATAGGATAAAATAGATAAAGCAGCCAAGCTCTGGAAATGGAGAGGTGACACTATTTGTAAGTTGAATAAGCAACCATTTTTTCCCCCTTGATTCCAATACCACTTTGAAGGAACAAAAGATATTGTAGACCATGTATTCTTGGATCACCTACTTGGCCTTTGTGAAAATTTCCCACCAGAATATAAGCTAAGAAAAATGTTAGTTTCCATGAGATATTGAATAGGGCATCCCCTAATAACAGCAATAGTAATTAAAGTATAAAAATCTTTAATATAAACATTAAATTGTTAATGAGCTTCCCTGGTGGCTCAATGATAAAGAATCCTCCTCCCAATTCAGGAGACATGGGTTCAATCCCTGGGTTGAGAAGCTCCTTGGAGAAGGAAGTGGCAATGTACTCCAATATTCTTGCCTGGGAAATCCCATGGACAGAGGAGCCTGACTGGCTACAGTGCATGGGGCTGCAAAAGAGTCCGACACAACTTAGCAACTAAACAACAACAACAAAAACCGTTAATATTATACGTCTTGTACTGGAATATGCAAACTGGTAGGAGACCAGTTTAAGAATTGCAGCCCTTACAGATCTAGGATTCTTGAGGATGAGAGAGAAGGTGTGGGAAATCCAGTCTTATTGGGCCTGAATTCCCTGTGTACACTTGGATGCTAGCAATGAGATTTCCCAAGTGCAAAGGAAAAGAGATTCCTGAAATTTCCCCTTAATGGAGTATTGCATCTGTTACTTATTTCATTTGTTTAACATCAATTTTAAGTGCATGTTACTAGGACCTTGAACAGAGAAGGCGATGGCACCCCACCCCAGTACTCTTGCCTGGAAAATCCCATGGATGGAGGAGCCTGGTAGGCTGCAGTCCATGGGGTCGGGAAGAGTTGGACACGACTAAGCGGCTTCACTTTCACTTCTCACTTTCCTGCATTGGAGAAGGAAATGGCAACCCACTCCAGTGTTCTTGCCTGGAGAATCCCAGGGACGAGGGAGCCTGGTAGGCTGCCGTCTATGGGGTCGCACAGAGTCAGACACGACTGAAGTGACTTAGCGGCAGCAGCAGTACCTTGAAAGGGGTTACAGGTATATGAATGCTGAAGCAGTTTTTAAAATAATACTGCCCAATATTATTCTTCTTTTAAAAACAGTAAATTTGGGGAGGAATTTAGAATAGATTCATATATCTGCAAAAAGTATACACCAGATAAATCAGTTGATGACAGTTGATGAGCATATGTGTACATGAGAAACTTCTTTAAGTAAAATGATAATGAGGCTATTTTAAATGTTTATCATATTTTGCAGTTTTCAAAACATTTTCACATATTTTATTTCATTTTTTGACAGACCCATTAGGTAAAGAGGATTGGTATTATAATCCCCATTTTATATGTGAAGAAAAAGAGGATTTGAGCAAGCTCTTAAAACCAATCTCATAGATTTGACGAATCTCTTAGAGTGGCAGATTGGACGGGTGTCTGGTTCTTGACTGTCAATCTAGTGATCTTTCTAATACTCTGTGCTATCTTGGGGCTTCCCTGATAGTACTGTTGGTAATGAATCCACATGCAATGCAGGAGACAGCATGCAATGCAGGGGACCTGGGTTCAATCCCTGTGTCGGGAAGATTCCCTGGAGAAGGAAATGGCAATCCACTCTAGTATTCTTGCCTGGGAAATCCCGTGGACAGAGGAAGAGGCTGGCGGGCTACAGTCCATGGAGTCACAAAAGTTGGACACAACTTAGCAAGTAAACCATTATCACCATCTACAAACATAGCATTGAAAATCTCAGTATTTATGAATGAGTCAACTTTTCTTGTGTACAAACATGCATTTATCCAGGAATGCCTTTTAAATGTCACTGTTTGTGCAACTAGTGTGAATTCTGCAAAGACAAATATTCCTCTGAAACCAAATCTTACCAAATTATGATACCTTTGTAGTTAAATAAACAAATAGACATTGACATGCTTATTGTCATAATAATCTAAGATGTTTTCAGAAATGGTTGCTTTTACTTTTACTGTGCTCAAAAAATAAGATCAGTTCAGTTCAGTCGCTCAGTCGTGTCCGACTCTTTGCGACCCCATGAATCGCAGCACACCAGGCCTCCCTGTTTATCACCATCTCCCGGAGTTCACTCAGACTCACGTCCATCGAGTCCATGATGCCATCCAGCCATCTCATCCTCGGTCGTCCCCTTCTCCTCCTGCCCCCGATCCCTCCCAGCATCAGAGTCTTTTCCAGTGAGTCAACTCTTCGCATGAGGTGGCCAAAGTACTGGAGTTTCAGCTTTAGCATCATTCCTTCCAAAGAAATCCCAGGGCTGATCTCCTTCAGAATGGACTGGTTGGATCTCCTTGCAGTCCAAGGGACTCTCAAGAGTCTTCTCCAACACCACACTTCAAAAGCATCAATTCTTCGGCGATCAGCCTTCTTCACAGTCCAACTCTCACATCCATACATGACCACAGGAAAAACCATAGCCTTGACTAGACGGACCTTAGTCGGCAAAGTAATGTCTCTGCTTTTGAAAATGCTATCTAGGTTGGACATAACTTTTCTTCCAAGGAGTAAGCGTCTTCTAATTTCATGGCTGCAGTCACCATCAGCAGTGATTTTGGAGCCCAAAAAAATAAAGTCTGGCACTGTTTCCACTGTTTCCCCATCTATTTCCCATGAAGTGATGGGACCAGATGCCATGATCTTCGTTTTCTGAATGTTGAGCTTTAAGCCAACTTTTTCACTCTCCTCTTTCACTTTCATCAAGAGGCCTTTTAGCTCCTCTTCACTTTCTGCCATAAGGGTGGTGTCATCTGCATATCTGAGGTTATTGATATTTCTCCCGGCAATCTTGATTCCAGCTTGTGTTTCTTCCAGTCCAGCCTTTCTCATGATGTACTCTGCATATAAGTTAAATAAGCAGGGTGACAATATACAGCCTTGACGCACTCCTTTTCCTATTTGGAACCAGTCTGTTGTTCCATGTCCAGTCCTAACTGTTGCTTCCTGACCTGCATACAGATTTCTCAAGAGGCAGGTTAGGTGGTCTGGTATTCCCATCTCTTTCAGAATTTTCCACAGTTTATTGTGATCCACACAGTCAAAGGCTTTGGCATAGTCAATAAAGCAGAAGTAGATGTTTTTCTGGAACTCTCTTGCTTTTTCCATGATCCAGCGGATGTTGGCAATTTGATCTCTGGTTCCTCTGCCTTTTCTAAAGCCAGCTTGAACATCAGGGAGTTCACGGTTCACGTATTGCTGAAGCCTGGCTTGGAGGATTTTGAGCATTACTTTACTAGCATGTGAGATGAGTGCAATTGTGCGGTAGTTGGAGCATTCTTTGGCATTGCCTTTCTTTGGAATTGGAATGAAAACTGACCTTTTCCAGTCCTGTGGCCACTGCCGAGTTTTCCAAATTTGCTGGCAGATTGAGTGCAGCACTTTCACAGCATCATCTTTCAGGATTTGAAACAGTTCAACTGGAATTCCATCACCTCCACTAGCTTTGTTCATAGTGATGCTTTCTAAGGCCCACTTGACTTCACATTCCAAGATGTCTGGCTCTAGATTAGTGATCACATCATCATGATTATCTGGGTCATGAAGATCTTTTTTGTACAGTTCTTCCATGTATTCTTGCCACCTCTTCTTAATATCTTATGCTTCTGTTAGGTCCATACCATCTCTTGATTTTCACAGCAATGAATGGTTCTTTTAAAACACCAGATTTGTCATATCATAATGCTGAGATATTTCCTCAGCTTTATCCAGTCTGTTAATGATACTATCACAGCCCTTAATTTCTGTTATAGGATTCTTTTTTTTTTTTTTTTATGTAGTATTCTTTTTCATTCTTCCTTGGAATTTCCTTGTCTCTACTTTAATTCTTATTTATCTATTCCTTCATGCTGTCTACTTTACCCACGTGGCTCTTGTACAGTATTAATTACCATTTTTTTAAATTCCTCATCTGATAATTCCATCATCCATGCCATATCTGAGTCTGATTCTGATGCTTTCTCTTTTTCTTCAAACCGTACTTTTTACCTTTTATATGCTCTGTAATTTTTTTTTTTTTTTTTTTGCCAGATATGACATACTGGGTAAAAGAAATTGATACAAATAGACTTTTTTTTTTTTTTTTTAGTCTGATTCTGATGCTTTCTCTTTTTCTTCAAACCGTACTTTTTACCTTTTATATGCTCTGTAATTTTTTTTTTTCTTTTTTTTTTGGCCGGTTATGACATACTGGGTAAAAGAAATTGATACAAATAGTTTTTTTTTTTTTTTTTTTTTTTTGCTACATGGCTTGTGGGATCTTAGTTCCCCAACCAGGAATTGAACCCAGGCCCTTGGCCATGAAAGCATAGAATCTTAACCACTGGATCACCCGAGAATTTCCAATAGACCTTTAGTAATGTAGTAGCAAAATGTGAAGGAAGCGAAAGTGTTGTAGAGTCCTATGATTAGGCCTCTGACCTTCAGTCAGCTTGTGATTCTTCTTTTCCCCTCTCTTCGGTGGAACAGGATAGCTCAGGGGAGCTGAAGTTGTGTATTTTTCTTTCTATATTTGGTTGGGCTCTGAAAAAAATCACAATAGTATAGGCTGGGGTAAGATAGTTTCTCTTGAGTAAGTGCAGGTCTGGTTAGAAGAAAAGAGTGCTCTGACATGTTTCAAAATGTTTCTGTTTCCCTCTCCTCCTACAGGGGAATTTTCCTCTAATACTCACTGTGAGAAGCTGGCAGGGTTCCTGCGGGTAAAACTCAGAGAAGTGTGTAGTTCCCCACTGACTGAGTCTCCTAGAGGTTTTGCCTCTAGACTTGTTTAGAGTGAGCCTCCACAGTTTGTCACCGCTCACCTAGCACTGTTTCCCACGGAGGTTTCTGCTCCTAGGTTTTGCTCTAATAAGGTGATTCTCTGTATCTGCCTGCCTGCCTTTCTAATTACAGGGCCGGTGGTTTTTGCTCGGTGACATCACTTCTCTGACAGATCCAAGAAGAGTTTTGATTTTTCAGTTTGGTCAGCTTCTTATTTGCTTTTTAGAACAGAGTGAAAATTTCCAAGTTCTCTACATGCTAGACTGGAAATTCTTCTGTGGTTTTTACAGTGTGGTTTTACTGTCAAAATTTCCCACTTGCATGTAGTCGACACACTCTCCAAATTGACCCAGAATTGCCATTGCCACTTCTACTATTGAGAAAACAATTTTTAAAAAACATCTGAACATGCTGTTTTTCTGGTTATATTAAATAGAAATATTATTACTATGGGAAATGCTACAAATACAGCATCTTTTCTTTCACAAGGGGTTATAAATGTGAGAAAAATATATGCATGTAAAAATCATTTCTTGTTCTTAGGCACTAAATACTTTTCTCCTCTTTAAATTCTATGCCACCTGTATGTAAGCACCATGAAAAACTTTGCTCTCAATTCTTTTTGAAAGCAGTTTGTTAAGCAGAGGAAAACAACTGTAAAATTAAAACCGGACATGATACTGCTACCTAACCAAACTTGGGTCCGCTCACCCACATCCAGTAAAGCCAATCTACGGAAACCCGGTTGTGGTGGAGGAAAGTGCAGCATTTATTGGCAGACTCCAAGCAAGGAGTCTGAGACAGCTAAAACTCCCAGACTCCCCACTGGGTTTCAGAATGCATCTTTAAAGGACAGGTGAGGGAGGAGGGTCCCAGGGTATGTGATCAGTTCATAACAGTTCTCTGATTGGTTGACGGTGAGCTGACAAGGTGGTGTCACAAGGGTTAACATGATGAATCTTTAGGCTCCAGTAAGTCTGGGGACTATATGCTCAAGGCCATCAACTAGCTAAAGCCTCGCATTTGGTGAGGGTTGTCTTTTAAAACATCTTAGCATCTTTAAAGCATCTCCGGAAATGTGCATCACGTCCTGCCACCTTGAGAGAGGAACTAAAGCAGGAGATATCGGGGAGGGGTCTGTTCCAGGAAGGCCCCATGGGGTCCTGCTCAGTTACAATGCTGGAGGTACATAGAATTTAGCGATGTAGAATATTAATATATTTAAATTTAATTAAGCATGTCAATGAGAGTAATTTTATAGCTTCATGATCTCTAATTTCAGTGACTTTAGCAAAGCAGATTTGTCTCTTATTATTTCTGTCCATTTTGTGTGCATGTGTGTTTGTAGTTTAATAGTCCTATACATAAGGATCATCTTAATCTGTTTTAAAATATTCAGACACCTGCAATAACACATAGTCATAAAGCTCTTTTATTATCAAGTTATTCATCCCTCAGCTTGTCTTCATTACAGGTCTATTGGAAGACTTCCACCCTTAGCCCTATTCTCTTAGCAGTTAATTAAAATATTCTTGCTATTGAAATGGACTGTATAGTCTCTATGAATTAGGGGATGTCAAATATTGTAGTTTGCTTAGAGAAGCTAGAATTCAATTGTTTTTTTTTTTAATACCCATTATTTCATACTTGCTGTGATTTAGAAAAATTGCTGATGCATCAATTAATGCAAATTGTATAAAGGCTTCTTTAATTTAGGCTTAAAATGCCAGATCCAGCTTTGTATTTTCATGATCTGCAACTTAAAATATGGGGTTCAATTTTCATTTACCTAATGTTCCCCAGTAATAAAGACGTGTCTATTAAGGACATCTGTTACAATTTGGTAACCTCTAATTTTAATGGGAAATAATAGAGTTCAAGTCTGTAAGATTAGAGGTTATGGAATAGGTCTTTACACTGGTTTGGCGTCCTTGATATAATGTTCTGCCAGCCAACCTAATATATTCACAAAGGGCTCAAAGTCTTGGTTCTGCAGGCCAAAAAAAGAGAAAGAAAGGGAAAAAAAAAACTTTTCTATCTTGTCACTTTGCACATTGCCTTGTTGAAATCTGTCACCACCTGCTAAAAAATAATTTCTCTTTTTTAAAAGCACATGAAGAGAAAATAATCCAGTGCATAATTACACAGTAAAATATACTTTACCAACCAGCTAGGAGAGGAAGAAAGGAGAGGAGAGAAGGCTAGAGCTGGAGATCTTTAAAGCTCTGCGTGTTTCCCAAGGCACCAGTGGAGCCCATGAGCTCTCACTGATGTTCAGGTTTTAGATATTTTCTTCTAGGCAGGGTGTGGGTGGATGGGGGTGCGGAGGGGACCAAACCTTTCTCTCCTCTTTCCTCTCTTGAACTGACAACCTATAGATCGTAAAGAAAATGCATCTGAGAAAACAATTATATCTGCCAGCGTCAGCAATTGTAACAATGAAATTCTCTTTTTCTCTTTATTCAAGTCTAACTTAAGTATTCCCTTTGAATCCAAGTCCTTAATGGCATTTATGACTCTCACGGGTATTTATTTTAGCTGAATATCTTGCATTTGCTATGCCAAGAACAATCTCGAATAAAAAAGATTCCTGTCACTTTATTCAGGCTTCAACAAAAAGCAACCAAGCCAGTAAATCACTAAATGGAACTACCAACTTCCTATGACATGCATGAATAATGCCTTAGCAGTCTGCTCACCAGAAAGATTAGAATGGGAGTGAACACAAGCCTGTATAAGTATGCCTAGACAAGCTGAGCCCAGAACTCTATCAAAATCAATTTCTCCCATTTCACATCTGAGTATTTTGAAATGTTCTAACAAGAAGCAATAGAATTAAATTTCTTTCCAATTTGCTTTCAACATAGAGGAAGAAGTATGATAACCAAACTCACCAGGTTTTACTCATTGCTCAAAGTCCAGTGTTAACTTGAGGCCACTTTGAAGGGAGAAAAAAGATGAAGGTAAACATTGGTGTTAAACACTAAAACTGTCAAAAATTGAGCAAGTCATGTTTCACACAAATACTTTTTCTTTCCTTAAGGTGGGTAAAATTGGAAATGGCCTTGATCCAGGTCCTTGATCTTCACTTTGATCTTGTATTTATATTACAGTATAAGAAAAGAAGATAAATTACCTATGCAGATTACCCTAAGTAAGATTATGACAAGATTATAACATTTGCAACATGTATAGAAGTTTGATGACTATATTTTATTATGGTCAGTCCTCTAATAACTGTCCTTATCTACAGGTTTGTTTGTCTAAACTGTAAGAAAATCCTGTGTACATGTTGCTCTGACTGTGTACTTTACTCCCCCATGGAAGGAAACAGCTGCTGCTGCTGCTAAGTCCCTTCAGTCATGTCCCACTCTGTAGGGCAACGTACAGAAAGAAATTCAAATGTGTGGCTTTTCCTTTAGTCACAATGTGTTTTAGTTGCCTTCTCTCTTTAAATATAGTGTGGGTGTGTGCTCAATCGCTTCAGTCTTGTCCGACTCTTTGTGACCCCAAGGACTAGCCCGCCAGGCTCTTCTGTCCATGGGATTCTCCTAGCAAGAATACTGGAGTGGGTTGCCATGCCCTCCTCCAGGGGAACTCCCTGACTCACAGATTGAACCCTCCCCTCCTGCGTCTTTTGCATCACAAGTGGATTATTTACCACTGAGCCACCCATGAAGCCTTTAAATGGAATAAACTAGTTAAATCATTACATTCTGTCACAAAGTGTATAAATGACCACCTTTCATATTTCCAAGTGAATGTCCTACTTTATGATTTATCTTCCTAAAAAAAATTTTATGTTAAATTGTTTGCCTCCTACCAGAATGACAAAGAAATTTCAGATTCTAGAGAATAAGATGAAATTATCTATGGCCTACCTAATCAAACACAATGCAATTTTCAAGTAAACTAAATTGTCTTAAAGTATTTTTAAACCTTAAATAACTGTGTTCTCCTGAGTTTATTTCAAAATGGTTTAACAATAGTAACTAGAGTCTTCATATATTATTAATCAAGATTCTTTTCTTGGATATTTGAAAGACTTGACCATTTTTTTTTTTTTATTAGAGAACTTAAAAATTAAAAATAAATAAGAAAGCTGGGACATTATTTTCAGGCTCCTGTGACTCTTTTGGTGATTTATAGATTAATCAATCATCAATGGGATTAAAGGCCATTTACACTAAACAAATTGCTTATGGCTGCAGCAAATTGTGTTTTGAGATTTAGTGATAGGGACTATAAATTGCCAGTCATGTTATTAGACATATAAATCAGAGAGTTACTGAAAATTGATTAGCTGACTCCAATTTTTCTGAATATGTTGTTACTCTAGGTTATTACTTTTCTTTCCCAGGTCAAAACAGTTCAACTCTAAACTGGGTGAAGGAATGTGAATTTCTATAACTAAGGCTAATAATTAGGGGTTTTTATTTTTGCTGTTACATTTTTATAAGATGTTCTTATAGATCAAGAAAGCTAGATTTTTGTCTTTATGTGAATGCTGCAATCTTTTTAAAAATTCATTATCTCAGTATAATTATCCTAGGTACGAAAAATAGTATAGTTTAATTAAATAATTGTAAAGCCTTCTGTTCAAGGATGGAATTGAGTTATAAGAAACCCATGATGAACACAGGTTTCCTCATCCTTTAGCACTTTCCCAAGATCCCAGTTTTATAACCCTTTTTTAAGAATAGAGAAATCACAAAAAAGGAAAGCATGTACTATGCATATTTCTGTTGTTGTGAGGACCTATATGGTTTTCAGCCATCATGAAATGACAGAAGAACATTCTTTTTTTTTTTTTTTTTAAGCAAGCACAAATTATTTGCTGTCTGAGTGAGTGATTGATTTAGGGGAATTAGTCTGTACACAGACTTTGAGTTTTGAATTAGTATGCTAGCTTGCCTGACACTTCCCTCTTCTTATAGCGATATATCCCATGCAAAATTACTAGAATATTCTTACATACAGCCTTCATTATATTATTGCCTTGTTAGAAAATTTCAATGTCTTCCCAATTATCTGCAATATAACATTCAAAAATTCCATTTTCTCACACTATTCTTTACAAACTCTATCAGAATCAGAGAATATGTACCTTGAAGAACAGAAAAGTGTCACAACCATATCACTAGCTAGCAATCTATAGTAAATAATTATCAAATAATTCAATTAATCTAAAACCAAGTATACTTACAAATTACAAATAAATTTCAAATATATTATCAAATATCCCATTCTCATCAACTCCAAAAATTCAAATAGGGGAATGATAAGACAAAAAAAGGGTGCTCCTCTTCTCTGATGACCCATCACTGCGCCAAACTGCTGGGCAATGCATATATACAAGTTAAGGTGAGAATTGTTGGATTAAGAGTAATCTGGGTTCAAATTTTATCTCTTATGAACTAGCTATATTATGATGGAAAACACTACTTGTTATTTGATGCATGTAATAATTTGTGACTTGAACTTTGCAAAAGATTGATGTAAAATCACAGCTTGGTCCCTTAATCTTCAAATATATTAAGAGCTCATGCTTCCAAAAGAATATACAATTTTTGAGTAAAGATGTACAGTGGAAGGCTGGTAGTGTGTATTATATACTCACTCTGTATTTAATCATCATAAATGTCATGACTTGTGCTTAAACATGCAAGCTGGCGTTTCAAACAGAAATACATATTCAGTTAATTCTGTCACAAATATAAATATTAGAGAACTATTTTAACATCCAGGAAAAAGAGAGATTTTCAGTTATTCTTGTATTTTTTGTCTCAACTATTAGTGTTAGCTTTTACAAGAATTTTAATTAATCTGATCTATACCCTTTCAGCACATAAAAATATACAAAGGGAATATCCAACTGTATGTATCCTTAAAGATTTCTAAAATAAACATTAATATTCATGTTTTACCTTTCTGTCATTTGGTTGTAGAGTAACATTTGATTTATGTACAAGACTAAGATACTGGAGGTGGTAGACTTTTTTCCTTCTTTTTGTCTATTTTCTTCAGCTATGCTATTAGATTTCCTCTGAACAAAATGTTTTTCAAAGTTCTGTTATGGTTAAAATGTCAAAAATGTTGGTAAATGTTCTGAGGGTTTCGCTAAACCACAAACCTTTCTGCAGGTTTTCTTTCTTTCTTTTTTTATTTTTTAATCTATATTAAGTTCCCCATGGGTACACTGCTCCATATGAACTGTTTTTCCATTGAAATAAAACAGCCCTTTGGTTCAAAGAAATAAAAAGATGTTATTATTCTTAGAATTACACCAATATTTGCTTTGGTTATATTATAATAGAATTTCTTTTATAGAAACCAGCTGAGAGGAAAAAAAATCTCTCAAAATTGTAACAAAGTTTAATCCCTCTAAACTATATACTTTTAAAGATATCTATACATTTAAGGAGACGTGCACTCAGAATAATCTCAACAATTCCAGCTCTAATAAATTAGACTAGTGTCTTCTCCCTGTCAGTTATTTTCCTTTCTGTTCTTTGTATTTGAATAATTTTTTGAGTAAGGAGTCGATATTTTTTGGCACTATAAAATATGCCAAAGTCAAACATAGTCATTAGCACTGGGAGACCAAGGGTGTGAAAGAATTATTAAAGCCTTCCTGAGATTGAACAACCAAAGCTAATTTTGGACTCTGTTGCTTGCACCTGACTAGGATTAATAAAGACTCAGCATACAAGTGATGTGCAGGTACCACATGAAGGTGGTCAAGTCACATATACAGAGGCCAATCTTCCTTACAACACTCATCAAATGTGCCATAGTGAATATGGAAGGAAAGACCTTTGCAGTTTTGACAACACATTAAGGTATCATTAATTTTTAGTCTATTTTCCCCACCCCATGCTCATCCCCCTAAAAACGCTTGCTTGGTTTAATGTTGTTGGAATGGCTCTCAGAGGGTGTCACAGGAATAAGACAGACAATCAAAAATGGTTTGACAAGGCAGTCTGTACTTCTGCAGAAGAGTGTGCTGCAAAGGTCTGGGAGCAAGCACACCGCGTGGTAAGTGAACTTGGTTTTTAGTCCTAAGATGCAGGTTAGGGCTGCATCTGACTCCTCATAGGTTGAGGACCAGAGAGTTACAATCTTTCCTGGATGTCACCTAAGTTTTTATTGGATGATTGGTCTCCATGAGGGCCAGGAGTAGTACTTTTAAGTTCCTGATAAGAGGATTCATGTTAAATATTTTCCCTATCCTTTTAGTTTTTTGTGCATGTCCAGGATAAGGGCCTCAGAATTAGCCCACCAAAATGTGCTTATGAGAAAGGAGAATGAGGAAAAGAACAAAAGATTGGCAACTAGCCACCATTTTAGGAATCTTATTCACATTCCAGTTATACACCTTTTTGTTCTACTATTCTAGGAATGAATCACTTCTTTATTTCTTATAACTTTTCCTTTGATAGGAAATACTTTATCTTTATTACAATGTTCCTTTATATCTTTGTATTTTCCTATTTCTGACCCAGTCCCCACCTGATTTTCTACTTGATATTAAGGTAGAGTTTAGAGTGAGTAAAATTTATAATGTCAACTCTGTAAAACAAGACAGGCACCAGATATTTAGTTCTTGAATTATCACACTGAGCTGAAGTCAGCTCATTAATCTTTTATTTTCACCCCAAGATTCCAAATCGACACACTTATGCAATTTAGCAGTTACAGAAATGATTAATAGGTTTCTTTGGTGTTAACCTAATTGCCGCGACACTAAAGACAAGAACATTACAAAAGATAAAGTGTTGAGACCAGAATTACCTCCCTTTTAGGTAGCAATCAGCTGTTAAAAACAATTCTAGAACTCCTTTGAGCAATAAACAAATTGTTGTTGCCAAGTATGGTTTTTGCCTTGCTGGATTCAACTGTAAGAGAGTCTCATTAACACATCCTCATGCCCAGCTCACTGTATTCTATTTTGTCTGTTGGGGAGTGTGTAATTTCCAAAATCCAAGACTGCAAGCCATGTGGCAGAGCTGTTCTCCTGGGTTCCCTTACCCTACCACTCTCCACCCGGGTGCCCTTTCCCAATAAAATCTCTTGCTTTGTCAGCACTTGTGTCTCCTCTGACAATTCATTTCTGAGTGTTAGACAAGAGCCCAGTTTCGGGCCCTGAAAGGGGTCCCCCTTCCTGCAATAGTTCTGTCTCATAAGAAAAAATTGAAGCATTGGACAAACCATTGTTACAGCCCTTGGATGGACCAGTGTTACAGCTCCATGTTACAGTTCAGTTTTATTTAGAAAATAAAGGAAAATACATCCTCCAGGTGTGAGGGCATGCCAACCCAAAAGATGCTAAGAGAAGAGAGGTCCCCAGTCCAATTTTAGCTTAACTTTTTTATGTTTTTTCTCCTTCTCCTGGGCCTGCCCTAGGTAAATTGGGCTGGCCAGGAGTGTTGTTTGTTTTACCTGAGGTCTTCATTCCAGTTTGGTCCTGGGACCTTCCTTTTTTATGTTTTTGTGGGCTTTTTCCTTCCTTGTCTTTTAGACATCGCCATTCTGAACTCCTTTTTCCTATTCTAACTACCTAACATATCCACAGTTTCTGTTATCAAGTTTCTCCAGAAAGTCCTTTAAAAAAAATCTAAATAATATTTATATATTTTACTTCTACAGTGTCATATTTTCACATGAGCCATAATTTTGAATTTTTGTTTAATGTACATTAAATGAATATGTAGATGTATTTAACAAGAAGTGGAGAGGGAGAGAGGCAATACTTCAAAAAATCCATGTATTAGTTTTACTTGTGCTAAATAAGATAGTAGACTATGCCATCCTGAAATATGCCATTTTGATATAAGAATTATTCTGAGCTGATGGCAATTGAGAAGAATCAGATATAAGAAAATATTTCTGCCTTCTATTTGCTTAAAAGGACAACATAACATTGTAAAGGGGTTCCTCCTCTTTTCTTTATCAAGAAGGACAAAAGTTAATCACTGGAGATAACCTTAGATTTCTATCAGCCCAAAGACAGCACCAGAAGAATGTACAAGGCAAACTTGGTTATCTAAACTTTATCTTCCTTATTTCTATATATTTGCCTTCCCACAATTTGTCTATTTTTTTTCCCTTTATCTTGTCACTACTCTAAAAATGTGTTGTTCTTTTGTTAAAGCTGCTATATAAGCCCAAGTTCTAACAACCACTTTGAGTTACTCATCACTGATTACTCTCAAATGTATTTGAAATGCACATGTTAATAAACTTTTGTTTTTCTCTTGTTAAATCTGTCTTTTGTTAGTCTAATGTACAAGGACCCAGACAATGAACCTAAAATGAGTAGAGGGAAAGAACTTTTTTCCCCTAATCTACAGTGCCATCTACATATTTCCAAGAAAAATTATTTTCTATCAAAGTACTCTGAATATTGTTTTCATTTTTCTATTTGGCTTTCTCTATTTAGATGACCTAAACACAAAATGTCCCTTGGTGTACCAAAAAATATATATACTATGAAATGAA
>SJYT01017977.1:4533-62629 GCA_006410635.1 Cephalophus harveyi | reverse complement strand
AAATGAATTCTCAAATATCTTACTTTATCAAGTGTTTTTTAAAAAAATTTGTTTTTAAAATTTTCACATCTGGTTGAAATGTAGCTTTTAATCCCTTAAATGAACATGAGTTGGCAATTTCTAGAACAAACTGAAGTCTCCTCTTGGCTTTCTCTCTTTATCAAAATCAAGTTCATAAGTAGATGACCATATTTTAAAGTCCCCAAACAGCAATGATAGAAATATTCACTTCTAAATTGAAATTATGTGTATGTGTTGACACTATTGGCTACATATTCATTTCTATCATCTTAATATAATCTGTAGTACCTGTAATTTCCTCCTAAAATAGAGTTTGTCAGTTAAGAGAAAAATATTTTCTCTCCTTTTGTACTTTGTGATTCTAATACTTTATTAAGCTGTTTAAAAAAGACATTCTAGCCTTCTTTAGGTTCTCTACTTGGTGGCATTGCCCCCACTGAGTTTTTATTATGTAAATTATTGCAATCTGGTTAGCTCCTTCCGTCTTTTTTCTTAACAAAAGGGGTCTGCAAGTGCTAATCAAAATGCTGCAATTTACATATTAATGAAGTTTTTATAATGACATTTCCTTCATACACAGAGTGAGCAAAGGGGAAATTTTTATCTTCTTTTCTGAGAAAGCAACTGCTAAAATTTGATCTTATGATGTATCTTTGAAACTTTCCAAAGTTGGTTAGAATATCATTTATGTAGTTAAATCAGATACAAAATGAAAGCACGAGGAATGAGCTTCACATATGTGATGTCTATAAACAATACTTTTTTGTATACATTCATGCACTTGCAATTACACAAAATGCTAAGGATACATTGGCAATGAGGATGCTGTGCACAATCAAATTGCAATCATTTTCAGGAAAGGAAAAACATTCCAATAACAATGAGGAGAAACAAGAAGTATTCAGAAGCTATGTCAAAAGTGTCCAACTGTTTTCATAGAATATAGGTGATGTCCTGGTGCTAGCAAAATCCAGAAGAAATCTTATAACAAATAGAAATATCTATAATTGCTATAAGACCAAGTACAAAGATTTACAAAAATAGAATAAGCAGATGAGAGTAGTTAAAATGATATTATTAATAATGAGATGTCTGATTGTAAAAGTACTTTAGCTTTTTAGAATATGTCACTAAAAACCAAGCTGTAAAAACAAACTAGCAATCTGTCACTAGAATATAATCTCCCACAGATAATGTACTCTTAAGTGAAAAGTGATAGAACACAAGTGAAAAGACAGAGTTTCCAATATTAATATTTATTTACTCAATGACATTCTTTGGAAGTCAGGAAATGAGTCAATTTGTGATGGTTTTAAAATTATCAAACATATAGGCACAATATTTGCAATGGAAATTATTTTTTCAGTCAATCACATCCTGAAAGAATGTATATACACACTTAAGGAAGAGAAAGAAAAGAGAAAAATGGCTGAAACTTTTTGTGTGAATTCTTTACTGTATTATTTTTGTGAAAAATTTAGTCACTAATTTGAAAATGTCAGTTTCTCTAAATCCTATTTTCTTTCAGAAACTGATATAAAAATTAGTATTTTTAAAAATATTTCTAATAGTGATTCAATAGTGGGTTTTCTAAAATGATTTCTTCTTATGAAAGATATTTTGGTATCTAGGATCAGTAAAATTTCTAATTTTAATGTTTTAAATTAGTAATATTAAAATTATCTAATGCATCATATAACTTTTAAGTCAGAAAAATAAAAATTAATGAATATATTATATAGGTCAATGTAATTTGTTTTCAATAAATCAGATGTTTATTTAGGAAATGAAAGTTAATGAGGACAACTCCTGTTTTGAATTCATGGGAAGATACCCCAACAAATGAAATAATAAGGCAGGTTTTACTTCTTTTCACAGCAAGACAAGTTTAGTAATATTAAAATTATCTAATGCATCATATAACTTTTAAGCCAGAAAAATAAAAATTAATGAATATATTATATAGGTCAATGTAATTTGTTTTCAATAAATCAGATGTTTATTTAGGAAATGAAAGTTAATGAGGACAACTCCTGTTTTGAATTCATGGGAAGATACCCCAACAAATGAAATAATAAGGCAGGTTTTACTTCTTTTCACAGCAAGACAAGAACACCCATTCAATTAGATTAGATGACATCATGCCAAGAGCCATTAGTCCAATCATTGACTTGGGCCTGCAAGTGCTACCATTTAAACACATGGAACCACTTCCAGTCACATCTGGCCACTTGGGCATGTGAGTTGGCACAGAATACTGTGGAAAGAATGAAGGCTCTTGCCCAAACTATTTACCCCCAATCCTTTAATATAGTGAGGTTCTTTCTTTTTAACAAAAGAGGATCCTTAAAACAATGAAACTTTCAGCTGCGCATGTACAATCCAAAGAAAGTTTGTTTTTCTTTCTCTTTTTCACTTGAGTAAGTTGGTTTCTGAATCACTTCTATCTTGCTCCAGGTCTTTGAACTGTTGATTGCTCATGTTCAGGCATTGATTTCAGGTTGTACCAATTTATTGAAATTGTACTTAATTTCAAGAACCTCCATCACTTGTTGGAAGATCAGTTTGTGTAGACTGGACAAATGACTTCCCTCCAGGAAACCTGACCTCTTCTAACAACAGTTATACATAGGCCTTCCAATGACACAGAGTAATTGTTCTAATCTTTTGCTGGTTATCACACAAGTCGCACAATTTTTGTTTCCAAAGGGGGGAAATACTTGGTGTAATTTTTTGGCTATGTTTCATTCTATCTCAATGTTCAGTTCAGTTCAGTTCAGTCGCTCAGTCGTGTCCAACTCTTTGCAACCCCATGAATTGCAGCACACCAGGCCCCCCTGTCCATCACCAACTCCCAGAGTTCACTCAGACTCATGTCCATCAAGTCAGTGATGCCATCCAGCCATCTCATCCTCTGTCGTCCCCTTCTCCTCCTGCCCCCAATCCCTCCCAGCATCAGAGTCCTTTCCAATGAGTCAACTCTTCGCATGAGGTGGCCAAAGTACTGGAGTTTCAGCTTTAGCATCATTCCTTCCAAAGAAATGCCAGGCTGATCTCCTTCAGAATGGACTGGTTGGATCTGCTTGCAGTCTAAGGGACTCTCAAGAGTCTTCTCCAACACCACAGTTCAAAAGCATCAATTCTTCGGTGCTCAGCCTTCTTCACAGTCCAACTCTCACATCCATACATGACTACTGGAAAAACCATAGCCTTGACTAGACGGACCTTTGTTGGCAAAGTAATGTCTCTGCTTTTGAATATGCTATCTAGGTTGGTCATAACTTCCTTCCAAAGAGTAAGCGCCTTTCAATTTCATGGCTGCAGTCACCATCTGCAGTGATTTTGGAGCCTCCAAAAATAAAGTCTGACACTATTTCCACTGTTTCCCCATCTATTTCCCGTGAAGTGATGGGACGAAGATGCCATGATCTTCGTCTTCTGAATGTTGAGCTTTAAGCCAACTTTTTCACTCTCCTCTTTCACTTTCAACAAGAGGCTTTTTAGTTCCTCTTCCCTTTCTGCCATAAGGGTGGTGTCATCTGCATATCTGAGGTTACTGATATTTCTCCCGGCAATCTTGATTCCAGCTTGTGTTTCTTCCAGCCCAGCATTTCTCATGATGTACTCTGCATATTTTCCAATGAGTCAACTCTTCGCATGAGGTGGCCAAAGTACTGGAGTTTCAGCTTTAGCATCATTCCTTCCAAAGAAATGCCAGGCTGATCTCCTTCAGAATGGACTGGTTGGATCTGCTTGCAGTCTAAGGGACTCTCAAGAGTCTTCTCCAACACCACAGTTCAAAAGCATCAATTCTTCGGTGCTCAGCCTTCTTCACAGTCCAACTCTCACATCCATACATGACTACTGGAAAAACCATAGCCTTGACTAGACGGACCTTTGTTGGCAAAGTAATGTCTCTGCTTTTGAATATGCTATCTAGGTTGGTCATAACTTCCTTCCAAAGAGTAAGCGCCTTTCAATTTCATGGCTGCAGTCACCATCTGCAGTGATTTTGGAGCCTCCAAAAATAAAGTCTGACACTGTTTCCACTGTTTCCCCATCTATTTCCCGTGAAGTGATGGGACGAAGATGCCATGATCTTCGTCTTCTGAATGTTGAGCTTTAAGCCAACTTTTTCACTCTCCTCTTTCACTTTCAACAAGAGGCTTTTTAGTTCCTCTTCCCTTTCTGCCATAAGGGTGGTGTCATCTGCATATCTGAGGTTACTGATATTTCTCCCGGCAATCTTGATTCCAGCTTGTGTTTCTTCCAGCCCAGCATTTCTCATGATGTACTCTGCATAGAAGTTAAATAAGCAGGGTGACAATATACAGCCTTGATGTACTCTTTAAACATAACTAAATTAATATAAGCATACTAAACAGTGAATAACTGAATAACTGAATTGTATACAACTGTTAGTTATCAATTTTATTTTCTTAAGTATATAGTCATCCAGAATTAAAATGACATATTAAATTGCATACATGTATACACCCAGGTACACACATGAACTCACAAACTATAGTAAGACAACCATAACAAACCCTTGACAGACACAATTGTTTTCTAGTCACCAAATTTTGAGTCACTCTTTGCTGACTTGGCTCTTTTATGAAAGTTCACTGTGCCTAGTTTGTTTGTCTCAACATTTTGCTGTGATCATTTCTGGTATTATTTGATTAGAACATACAACAGCTGTAACTTATCAACTTAATATATTTTTCCTAAGAAGGTGCATTTTGGCTTATTTGTTTTTAATTTAACTCAAAACAGCATTCTCCATTCCCAATCCTAAGAGCAAAGTTTGGAAGGTCAGAGAACAGAAGAGTGTTTGAAATATTGTGCCAACCCTCAACCCCCAAACTAATGAGGGGTAAAAAAATGTGCCACCCCAAAATATGCCTCTTCCAAAGATTATTTTGAGCTAAAGATTTTCACGACCAAGATAATCACAATGGTGTGATCACACATCTAGAGCCAGACATCCTGGAATGTGAAGTCAAGTGGTGGGCCTTAGAAAGCATCACTACAAACAAAGCTAGTGGAGGTGATGGAATTTCAGCTGAGCTATTTCAAATCCTGAAAGATGATGATATGAACATGCTACACTTAATATGACAGCAAATTTGGAAACCTCAGCAGTGGCCACAGGACTGGAAAAGATCAGTTTTCATTCCAATCCCAAAGAAAGGCAACACCAAAGAATGTTCAAACTACTGTACAGTTGCACTCATTTCACACGCTAGCATAGTAATTTTGAAAATTCTCCAATGCTTTTGAGGCTTCAGCAGTATGTGAACTGAGAACTTCCAGATGTTCAAGCTAGATTTAGAAAGACAGAGGAGCCAGATATCGAATTGCCAACATCCATTGGATCATTGAAAAAGCAAAAGTATTACAGAAAAATATCTATTTCTGCTTTACTGACTATGCCAAAGGCTTTAACTGTGTAGATCACAACAAACTATGGAAAATTCTTAAAGAGATGGGAGTACCAGACCACCTGAACTGCCTCCTGAGAAATCTGTGTGCAGGTCAGGAAGCAACAGTTAGAACTGGACATGGAACAACAGTCTGATTCCAAATTGGGAAAGGAGTACATCAAGGATGTATTTTGTTACCTTGTTTATTTAACTTTCATACAGAACATATCATGTGAAATGTAAGGCTGGATGAGCACAAGCTGGAATCAAGATTGCCAGGAAAAATATCAATAACCTCAGATATGCAGATAACATCACCCTTATGGCAGAAAGTGAGGAAGAACTAAAGACTCTCTTGATGAAAGTGAAAGAGGAGAGTGAAAAAACTGGCTTTAAAGTCAAAATTCCAAGAACGAAGATCATGGCTTCCAGTCCCAACACATCACGGCAAATGGAGAAACAATGGAAACACTGACAGGCTTTATTTTCTTGGGCTCCAGAATCACTGCAGATGGTAATTGCAGCCAAGAAATTAAAAGACACTTGCTCCTTGGAAGTAAAGCTATGACAAAACTAGACAGCATATTAAAAGGCTGAGACTTACTTTGCCAACAAATGTCCATCTAGTCAGAGCTATGGTTTTTCCAGTAGTCATGTATGGATGTGAGAGTTGGACCGTAATGAAAGCAGAGTGCCAAAGGATTGATGCTTTTGAACTGTGGTGTTGGAGAAGACTTTTGAGAGTCCCTTGGATTACAAGGAGAGGAAACCAGTCAGTTGTAAAGGAAGTCAGTCCTGAATATTCATTGGAAAGACTGATGTTGAAGCTGAAGCTCCAATAATTTGGCCACCCAAATTTTTCACTCATTGGAAAAGATCCTCAAGCTGGAAAAGATTGAGGGTAGGATAAGAAGGGGACAACAGAAAACAAGATTGTCCAATGATATCACTGACTCAATGGACATGAATTTGAGCAATCTCCAGGAGTTGGTGATGGACAGGGAAGCCTCTCGTGTTTTGTTCCATGGGGTCACAAAGAGTTGGATATGACTGAACGACTGAACTGAAGTGATGATCTAGCAGTCCCCCTTCTAGGTATATGTCTGGAGAGAACTGTAGTTCAAAAGATACATCCACTCCAATATTCATTTCAGCAATATTTACAATAGCCAGGACATGGAATTGAGTTAAATGTCAACCAATAGAGGCATGGATAAAGAAGATGTGGTACATGTATACGATAGAATATTACTCAGCCATAAAAGTGAACAAAACAATGGCATTTGCATCAGCATGAATGTACCTAGAGATATCTATACTGAGTGAAGTAAGTTAGACAAAAAAGACAAATATCATATGATATTGTTTATACGTAGAATCTTTTTTTAAAGGGGTACAAATGAACTTATCTATAAACAGAAATAGAGTTACAGATGTAAAAAGCAGATTTATGATTACCAGGGGTAAGGGGATGGAGGAATAAAGTAGGAGATTGGGATTAACATATACACACTACTATACATAAGATAGAAAGCTAATTAGCTCATAAGGATCTACCATATAGCTTAGAAAACTATATTCAGTATTCTGTAATGGCCTATATGGAGAAAGAATCTAAAAAAGAGTAGGTATATGTATAACTGATTTACTTCACTATATATCTGAAGCTAATATAAGATTGTAAACTATATTTCAATAAACATTTAAAACAAACCGAAAAAAAAAAAAAAAAAAAAACCACCTGAAATGTTTTTACACAGTGAAGGAAACTAGCAGCAAAATGAAATGGCCACCTACTGGATTGGAGAATATATTTGCAAAAGATATAAAACATTTCCATCACCTTGGAAAGTTCCTTGGTGTTCTTTCCTAGTTAAATCTCTCCAAAATCACTGTAGACAGTGATTGCAGCCATGAAATTAAAAGAAGCTTGCTCCGAAGAAAAACTATGACCAACATAGACAGTGTATGAAAAAGCAGAGACATCACTTTGCCAACAAAGGTCCCTATAGTCAGAGCTATGGTTTTGCCAGTAGTCATGTATGGATGTGAGAGATGGACCATAAAGAAGGCTGAGAACTGGAGAATTGATGTTTTTGAACTGCAGTGTTGGAGAAGACTCTCAAGAATTCCTTGAAGAGTAAGGAGATCAAACCAGTAAATCCTAAAGGAAATCAACCTTGAATATTCTATGGAAGGACTGATGCTGAAGCTGAAGGTCCAATACTCTGGCCACCTGATGGGAAGAGCTATCTCATTAGAAAAGACCCTGATGCTGGGAAAGGTTGAAGGCAGGAGGAGAAGGGTGTGATAGGGGATGAGATAGTGGATGGCATAACAACTCAGTGGACATGAGTTTGAGCAAACCCTGGGAGACAGTGAAGAACAGGGAATCCTGTTGTGCTGTGGTCCATGGGCTTTTCAGTGTCAGACATGACTGAGTGGCTAAACAACAACAGAGCTTAACAGACGTATCTTCATCAGACAAAAATGTGGACAATTCATCACAAGTAAGAATTAATAACAACAATAATACCAGCAACATTACCAGAAGATGATGAGACTCAATAGCTTCCAGATCCAAAGAAAAACATTTTTTCCTCTACCCTGGTAAGTTCAGTGGCTGAGAGGCCTGTGAATGAAACCTACAAAAGAGAGATTAAGAAAAGAAAAGAATAAAAAAGCAGTTTTAATTACAATTGTATGCCCAGGAGTTCACAAAGAAATTAGACTCAAGTAGGTAGCCAGAATATGGGGGTTTATATCAAGCCAGTCAATCCTAATTGAATATTCATTGGAAGAACTGATGCTGAAACTGAAACTCCAATACTTTGGCCACCTGATGTGAAGCATTAACTCTCTGGAAAAGACCCTGATGCTGGGAAAGACTGAAGGCCAGAGGAGAAGTGGACGACAGAGGATAAGATGGATGAATGGCATCACTGACTCAATGGACATGAGTTTGAGCAAGCTCCAGGAGTTGGTGATGGACAGGGAAGCCTGGCGTGCTGCACTCCAAGGGGTCTCAAAAAGTCAGACACAACTGAGCAACTGAGCTGAACTGAACTGAACTGAGAAAGTCATAGAAAAATGCGATAGGACTAAGAGTAGTAAACTGTGGGGATTTAGCAAGGCCTATTCATTCTGATTCTTCTCAGCATTCTCCCATCTTTGAAAATAAAGATGCCCCTTTCTTCTGGGTGCATGGAAGCCTCTTTAAGGAGGATCTTATGATCTGCTTCAGAGGAGAAAGTGGAGGTCAGAGACCCCTTCCTGTATCACCACATCTAAAATTCCATCAGCTGAAAATATTCAGTATGTGGAGGTACTATATTTTGGGGTAATGTGTTCTTAGCCTCATCATTTCTCTCTTATCCTTCTTTTTCCCTTCTTTCCTTTCCCTTAAAACTTCTTATATTTTGTCAAGCCCATATAAGAGAGCTGAAGCTGAAGTCGCTCAGTCGTGTCCGACTCTTATAAGACTCTTATATAAGAGAGAGGTTTCTGTAAATTTCCACTCCATCTCACTCTTCTGCACAGGTTCCCTGTGCCGCACCTAAGGAATCCAAAGACTTGTTAATAGCATAGTAACATCAAAGTTACTTTCCCAGCAATTTTGCTTTATAGGTGGGATGTCCTCAAGCCCTTGTGTTCCCAGTAAGAGGAAAGCTTTCTTCTAATTGATTTAAAAGTATCTGTTGCAAAAATCTCTCATATTTAGAAATGGTGCAGAATCTTGCAAGTGGATCATGACTAGATATAACTTATTAAAGAAACCCTTTTTACATTTTTAGCAGTAAGTGATAATGAGAAATTATTCAAACTTTTAACTAAAATTGGTAGTTTTCCCTTTAAATTAAAAATACAAATTATTCATGTTGATTATACACAAACTCCTCAATAAATATATTATTTTTAGCAATTTTTACAGATTTTATAGGCTTCCTTAGTAGTTCAGAGGGTAAAGAATCCACCTGCATTGCAGGAGACCTGGGTTCTATCCCTGGGTTGGGAAGCTCTCCTGGAGGAGGGCATGGCCATCTACTCCAATATTCTTGCCTGGAGAATCCCCACGGACAAAGGAGCCTGGTGGGCTACAGTCCATGGGGTCACAAAGAGTCAGAGGCAACTGAGTGATTGAGCACAGCACAGCACAGGTATTATTCACTTAGGAATGTAAAATGGATTTTTTATACTAAGCAATTTGTTTATTGAACTGTTTACTTATCAACAAAATTGTCCATTCTCACCTACTTCTTTCCCTTATTACTGGAATGGAATCTTCACCTTACATGGATTGTTCCTCTGCCTATCAACCTGTCCATACCTTACAGTTCTTAAACTTCCATTGACTAGGTCTCATAGAGCAACTGATTTTTGCAGGCACTGTACAAGTCCATTAATTAATTCCTATTGTGTGGGCTCTCTCTATATTCATAAGGCCATTTTGGAATGGAGGAGCATGAAAAAGATATTACAGAGATAATTTTTAAATGTTTGTTTTAATAAAAGTTAAGTCATTTATAAACTTTAGAGTTTTAGCTAAGAACACTCATACCACTACTGATAAAAATACCAGTACAGGTGACAATGTGATTGAAGTCCACTGCTCTCCCAGACCCATCACATCACGATCTTGCAGGGTGAGAGCTTTGTAGTGTATTTTGAGAAAAGCAGGTCAATGGTCTTGTCATTGCCTCCTCATTTCTACTTACTCTTCATTCACTGCAATCTGTCGTCTACCACTCCACCGACACTCTTCTGTTTAAGCTCTTACTATAATTGCATCCGGAGAAGGCAATGGCACCCCACTCCAGTACTCTTGCCTGGGAAATCCCATGGACGGAGGAGCCTGGTGGGCTGCAGTCCATGGGGTCGCTAAGAGTCGGACACGACTGAGCGACTTCACTTTCACTTTTCACTTTCATGCACTGGAGAAGGAAATGGCAACCCACTCCAGTGTTCTTGCCTGGAGAATCCCAGGGACGGGGGAGCCTGGTGGGCTGCCGTCTGTGGGGTCGCACAGAGTCGGACACGACTGAAGCGACTTAGTAGTAGTAGTAGTATAATTGCATCTGCACATTAAATACAAGGTATATACCACTTTTTCATATTCTCACCCACTTATCATCGTGACTTAAGCTACCATCTGAATTCCATAATTTCAAAACCTGTAGCTCTGACTCAATTTCTTCTTTGGCACTGAACAAAATATTCATATATTCAATGAGAACTGATTGAGCATTTACTGTTTCCCAACTTCTGGAAAGAAAAAGAAGAAGTCATAAGCTTCTCTAACTCAAAATGCATTACCTGTATTTATCGTCTCCCTTTCCATACTCATTCTCCCCAACTTGAAAACATTACAATCAACAAAGAAACAGTACAACACAATACAGTCTTTCAGAAACCTAGGGGTGAATTTTATTGGTTCTTTTCTTTCCCCTACTACCAGATACAACTGGTTATTAAATCAAATTTACTCTAAGTTGCTAGTATCATTGTAATCTATTTCTTCGCCTTCTTTACACAACCAAAAAGTCCACTCCCAAGTATTTTCTGATTTCCCAAGGATGTCATCTGCCTCTTTCCTTTATAAACACAGTTGTTGCCCTGAACTCTTTAAAATAATAGCTTGATATTTTTACTTCTTCTGACTAAAGTCTCCCATTACCCATGGAAGCATCTCCCAAGGATAATCTGCTTTGTGAAATATTAATATATGTTCTATGAAAAAGATTAGTATTAATAATACTTTTGCTTCTGATATATAAAGTATATGTGTTAGAAAACTATTATTATGCTACAGTTGATCTTAGGAAATGACTTTTCAGAATAGAAAACATCAGGATATTGCATAGAGTTGCAAAATCTATGCAAAATCTTCACAAAATCTGTGCACTGATGGCAGAGGCAGCAATGTCTCATTAATTTGTCTTATATTTCATTGCCTATTTGGTTATATTGTTTATCTTAATATTTCAAAAATATTTTTGATAATTTGGTTTTATTATATATAAAAGCATATGACTCAAATGTTATTCCTCAGACTAATTAGTCCTAAAGACCACTTTTATTTGCTGTCTTCTGTAATCTAAACATACGTATTATCCCATATGTTGGTTTTCCTCCAATATTTTTTTTTAAATATTTCCATGAACAAATGAGTTTTACAAATTGGCTAGCCATATGGACTCCAAAGGATCTTCATTCTTTGCCTTCCGGAGCAGGCAGACTTCTTATACTTTTCAGCTGCAATATCCCATTCTATTGTACTCTCTCTTTTGCAAATGACATTCTTCCCAATTAGTACTGTTGGGTAGCCTGATTCTTTGAGTCTAGTTTAATGTACATCTGGAGAGTCAATGGTATATGTTCCACATCCAAAGCCAAAGTCTCAAAACCTAAGGAAATCTAATGTTTCAATTCCAGTCCAAGGCCTAAGACCAGAAAAGACTAATCTTCCTTTTCAAGCAGAGTTCCCTCATACTCAGCCTTTTTGTTTTATTCAGGTCTTCAGTTGATTGGATGAGAGCCACTCCCATTAGTGAGGGCAATCTGCTTTACTCAGTCTACTAATTCAAGTGTTAATCTCACCCAGAAACACCCCCACAGCCCATTAGAATAATCTTTATCCAAATAATGTTTGCTCAAACTTCATGACTTAGTAAAGTTGACAGGTAGATTTAATCATCACACCTTTTCAGAGAAGAAACAGAGATGGGATAAAGAAAAAAATAATAAAATATGAATGTATTAATAAATTAAAACTTTAAATTAAAAAATTGCAAGGAGATCAAACTAGTCAATCCTAAAGGAAATCAATCCTGATAAGTCATTGGAAGGACTGATGCTGAAGCTCCAATACTTTGGCCACCTGATGCAATGAACTGACTCAATGAAAAAGACCCTGATGCTGAGGAAGATTGAGGGCAGAAGGAGAAGAGGGTAACAGAGCATGAGATGGTTGGATGGTATCACTGACTCAATGGACATGAGTTTGAGCAGGCTCTGGGAGATGGTGAAGGACAGGGAAATCTGATGTTGTGCAGTCCATAGGGTCACAAAGAGTCAGACACAACTAAGTGACTGAACAACAGCTTGAAATTTTATGCAAGATACATTGGCCTCAGTTTTGAGAAATCTCCATCAGCAGTTTTGCTTGACTCAAAATATTAATTTTTTTATCTCATTGACCTTATTTTTAAATGTCTACATTTGGCCTAGATTTAGGCAAAATATCCCTAACAGATTTTGTGTTTGCTTGAGTTTCTATAAACATTTATCTCCAAATATCAGTTTTTCTCTTGAGCTACAAAATGAGCAACTCAAATATGGCTAGAAGAGTTAAAGACTGTTCATAGCACACAGCAGAGGACATGCACTTGGCAAAATTCCAGACTGCATCCTTAGACCAAACACTTGAACACAAACGGTGTTATATTGATTTGTGAAACAGAAATTCTTCTGTCTGCAAGGCACTATTTTTAGGTGTATTGTTGATTAGCTGAGTATCCCTCTGAAGTTCATGAAGCAGAGGTCATTTCTCTTTTGTTCATTTTCCTATATGAAGCACCTAGCACAGTCCCTGGCATGTAATAAGAACTCAATAAATATTTGTTGAATGACCAAACGAATATGGATACATTGTGTAGGTGTAGTGACTCTTAGATCTGCCCAAGAGCAAAAACTGTAAGCCAGTTGCAGCACGTCTAGCTCTAGTTCATTTTAGCCATTTGATTTAGAATTTAGATTGGCTTGACTCTTGCTGTCTAGGTCTCAGTGCAACTTAAAATCTACTGAGTAAGCTTTGTACATAAATTACTACAACGTAAGATATGAGAACAACAAGAATTAGCAATCAAGAAAAAATATGCAAAGGAGGGAATAATATTCTGACAATGTATGCAAAATTTCACCATGATTACTTAACACGCTCCTACAGTGTGGCATGTTTTATAATCTTATCAAATGTAGTGTAATGTTACCATCATTTATATTTACTGCCTTCTTATCTGGCAGTAAACAAGTATGCAACAGCAAAACCTGACTGGTAAAATTTTCCTCATATAAGTTTCATTTTTCTTTTTAATTGTACATAGAAACTAGCCTATGCTAAAATTTTCAAAATCAGTATTTTATACGATCTTATTAGGTGAAATATCTGATATAAAAATGATAGAATTATCTCATTTTATATGAATTATAAAAGGAGAAAAACAATATGAACCAAACATATAAGCAGGATTTAAGCAATCTGTATTTAAGAACGTTTTCAGTTGAGTGATCTTGTTCAGTTTCTCATCAACGCTGATTTTTTTTCTGTTTTAAAATGGGTTTATGAAAGTAGTTTGTAGACTGAATACAATTATAATTAATGATCATATGAACTGATTACTATATATAGTTTTTAAACAGGTTACTACATGTAATTTTAATATCAACTGATTTGTGTGTTTAGTTGCTCAGTTGTGTCTGACTCTTTGTGACTCCTTGGACTGTAGCCCACCAGGCTCCTCTGTCCATGGGGATTCTCCAGACAAGAATACTAGAGTGGGTTGCCATGCCCTTCTCCAGGGGAACTTTCCAACCTGGGGATCAAACCCAGGTCTCCCACATTGCAGGTGGATTTTTTACCTTCTGAGCCACCAAGGAAGACTATATGTATATATTTTTAATTTTAAAATATTTATTTTCTAAATAAAGGGGGAGGGTGGGGAAAATTCCAGAGGGCAATATATTAAAAACTCATCTTGCACATTTAATGCTAATAAAAAATCCGATTTCAATAAAGCAATGGACAATACCACCACCCTGTAAAAAGTGTAGTCTTTTATGCTTTTTTTTCCCTTTTCTTTATTTTAAATGTAAATAATGACCACAGATAGGGAAATAGTGGAAACTGGCAGACTTTATTTTGGGGGGCTCCAAAATCACTGCAGATGGTGATTGCAGCCATGAAATTAAAAGATGCTTACTCCTTGGAAGAAAAGTTATGACCAACCTAGACAGCATATTAAAAAGCAGAGACATTACTTCATCAACAAAGGTCCATCTAGTCGACTATGGTTTTTCCAGTAGTCATGTATGGATGTGAGAGTTGGACTGTAAAGAAGACTGAGCGCCAAAGAACTGATGCTTTTAAGCTATGATGTTGGAGAAGACTTGAGAGTCCGTTGGACTGCAAGGAGATCCAACCAGTCCATCCTAAAGGAGACCAGTCCTGGGTGTTCATTGGAAAGACTGATGCTGAAGCTGAAATTCCAGTACTTTGGCCACCTGATGTAAAGAGCTGAGTCATTTGAAAAGACCCTTATGCTGGGAAAGATAGAAGGCAGCAGGAGAAGGGGACAACAGAGGATGAGATGGTTGGATGGCATCACTGACTCAATGGACATGAGTTTGTGTTAACTCCGGGAGTTGGTGATAGACAGGGAGGCCTGACGTGCTGCAGTCCACGGGGTCACAAAGAGTCGGACACGACTGAGCGACTGAACTGAACTGAAAGACAACTATGGGAATCAACTAGCCTATAAGTTTAACAGCATACAGAACAGCACAGGGATTATATAATGTAATGTAGATAGAAGAGCCAGTCATTTTTCTGCATTTTCATAGAACATTTCATGGATCTTTAATTGTTCTTAGACAATGTCTTTTCTTTCTATTTTATGACCATTATTATAAGAGCTAATTTCTTACTACATATCAGTAACTGCTGTTAGGCAAGTATCTGGGTACATGCAGAAAAACATGTTATAAAAATATCTTTGGAGATAACTGGAAGAGGGAAGTGGTTATCTTTATCCAAACTTCAATCAATTGTGTCCCTGGTGCATTGTATCTACAGTACACAAAATAACAACAGTTGTCCTGTAGTGCCCACACATAATTAGTTATTTCCCTTCTGATATGCCTAGCAAGGTGACTTAGCTTCAAGGGTCACCTTCCATTCAAAAACCATCTTGGCTACATGTTTGCTAAAACTATTAACTCACAGCAAACAAAAGCTGTGCTTTTGTATGAATATACAAAGCCTTGAAAAAACTTTCAGTTTTGGATAGTTACAGTCGAGATATTTGGATAGGTATAAACATCCATCAAAGACCACCCATCTCTCTTCAGAGCACAATGAAAGCCAGTTTCTACATGTTTGCTAAAACTATTAACTCACAGCAAACAAAAGCTGTGCTTTTGTATGAATATACAAAGCCTTGAAAAAACTTTCAGTTTTGGATAGTTACAGTCGAGATATTTGGATAGGTATAAACATCCATCAAAGACCACCCATCTCTCTTCAGAGCACAATGAAAGCCAGTTAAATTCTTGTTAAATCTGAGTAGCAAGAATGTTATTAGCAGCTCTTGTGATTGTATTTTCTTTATTGTTTGTCAAAATGAGCTCAGAATTAAATAGGAAGAAAATTTAGATATGAGATTCTGACACACAGAACGTAAGTGAGGCATTTGCATGGAAGAAACTGTATAGATATTTGGCAGAGGCTACAGAGAGACCTTCTTTGTTTTCTGACCTCATACACTACTCTATATATTCATTGATCTTTAATTCTCCATTGGCTATGACAGCCATTAATTTGGAATTTTTTACTTTTCTGTAATCAATGCAATAAATCCACCTATATTTAATTTTTGTTTTCTCTTCTCATTATAGTTATAATAAAGTGTCTTTTCCTCCATGAAAGGTCACGTTTCCACCAAACTCTGGATCTCATCTCCCCTGTCCATCACAAGTTTAGCTGTCCTTAACTATCCTGCCTGGGAAAACCAGACCACCTGACTGCCTGCTGAGAAATCTGTATGCAGGTCAGGAAGCAACACTTAGAACTGGACATGGAACAATAGACTGGTTCCAAATAGGAAAAGGAGTACATCAAGGCTGTATATTGTCACCCTGCTTATTTAACTTCTATGCAGAGTACATCATGAGAAACGCTGGGCTGGAAGAAGCACAAGCTGGAATCAAGATTGTCAGGAGAAATATCAATGACCTCAGATATGCAGATGACACCACACTTATGGCAGAAAGTGAAGAGGAACTAAAAAGCCTCTTGATGAAAGTGAAAGAGGAGAGTGAAAGCATTGGCTTAAAGCTCAAAATTCAGAAAAGTAAGATCATGGCATCCAGTCCCATCACTTCATGGCAAATGGGGGGGAAACAGTGGAAACAGTGGCAGACTTTACTTTTTTGGGCTCCAAATCACTGCAGATGGTGACTGCAGCCATGAAAATAAAGATGCTTACTCCTTGGGAGAAAAGTTATGAACAACCTAGATAGCATATTCAAAAGCAGAGACATTACTTTGCCAACAAATGTCTGTCTAGTCAAGGCTATGGTTTTTCCAGTGGTCATGTATGGATGTGAGAGTTGGACTATTATGAAAGCTGAGCGCTGAAGAATTGATGCTTTTGAACTGTGGTGTTGGAGAAGACTCTTGAGAGTCCCTTGGACCACAAGGAGATCCAACTAGTCCATCCTAAAGGAGATCAGTCCTGAATATTCATTGGAAGGACTGAAACTCCAATACTTTTGGTCACTTGATGCGAAGAGCTGACTCATTTGAAAAGACTCTGATGCTGGGAAAGATTGAAGGCAGTAGAAGAAGGGGACAACAGAGGTTGAGATGGTTGGATGGCATCACTGACTCAACAGACATGAGTTTGAGTAAACTTCAGGACTTGGTGTTGGACAGGGAGGCCTGGCGTGCCACAGCCCATGGGGTCACAAAGAGTCGGACACGACTGAGCGACTGAACTGAACTATCCTGCCTAAAGCATTTCTGTTATTGCCAGTGTGACAGCACTTATCAAATCTGACATTATTTTACCTATATGTCCACTTTCTCCTAGCTATAATTAAGCTTCATGAGGGTAGGGAGTCTGTCCAGCTGGTATGATATTCTCTGGCACATAGTATCTGCCTGAACTTTGTAGGTGCTCATTTGGGGCTTCCCAAGTGGTGCTAGTGGTAAAGAAACTGCCTCAATGCTGGAGACATAAGAGACATGGGTCCAGTTCCTCGGTTGGGAAGATCCCCTGGAGGATCTCTATGTGTATTGGATGGCAACCCACTCCAGTATTCTTGCCTGGAGAACTGCATGGACAGAGGAGCCTGGTGGGCTACAGTCCATAGAGTTGCAAAGAGTTGCACATGACTGAAGTTAGTATGCAATTCTGTTGAAAAATAAATGATTAAATAAAATCATTAGTGTGCTTGAAGGATTAAAAATTGGTTTACTAACAAATTCTATAAGTTAATAGACAGAAAATATATGAAACAGGGTTTTATTATCTACTATTAGCTAATATTAACATAATTTGCATGAAATAATGAACTAGAATTTAATACACTGTATATTAGGCAGCATTTGGGGAATTACCTTGGGAACAATAAAACTTAAGATCGACCGTCAACCTATATGACTTTAAAAGGTCCCTGCACATAAATAATGTGGACCTAAGGATATTTTAGTTTCCTTCCAACTTTAAAATTCAGCCCCTTTGCAGTTTGAGTCATTACAAAAGGTATAACATTATTGTGGCTAGAATTAATGACAAAGATTTCAAAAGAATCTGTGATGTGAAATAGACCTTTTAAAACACTAAAATTAGCTTGAACTATCCAGATATAAAACTTACCATGTAATGCACAAATATCTGGGACCTTCTTCCAACTTTCTTGCCTCTCAGAGCCTAAGCCTGGGTTTCAATGAATAATCAGAACACAATGAGATTAGTGCTAGACAACGAAAAATATGTAATACATAGGAGTTGGTGTTGAAATCTAGTGGAGAGAAGTTAATTGGACTGACAGAGCTAGGAAGTCTCTATAATCCTGGAAAAGAGGGTAGAACTTTCTTATACAAGTAAAGAGTAAATGTTCTTCAGAGGAGCTAGAGTACATGCACATTTCTTTGAATGTTTGAGAAATGACAGTGGTTTAGACTCAAGTGGCGCAGTGGTGAAGAACCCACCTGCCAATGTAGAAGACACAAGAGACACAGGTTCAATTCCTGGGTTGGGAAGATCCACCGTTTTAGGAAATGGCAACCCACTCCAGTATTCTTGCCTGGAAAATTCCATGGGCAGAGGAACCTGGTGGACTACAGTCCATGGTGTCACAAAGAGTTGGACAGGACTCGACAACTGAGCACACGTGCTCGTGTGCAAGCATATACACATGCAGTAGTTTAGTGCATATACAGTTTAAGAAAAAGAAAGGAAGATACAACAATTGTAGATAATTAGGCAGGAAAGTGAGATTGGGAACAGTCTGTAAAAGTCTTTTTTATTTGGCTGAGTAGAGGATCTGTTATGGGAAGAAAACAAAAAAATAAAAATAAAAACAACAAATATTTTTGCAACTATAAGCAGATTAAAAGCTTACAAAATTGAACGGAATGGGCTCTAGGCTGTTTCCAGGAATGTCTTCTAAAACGATTTTGTTAACCTAAAGTAAATAGACTGCCAGTATTTCCCCTGCAAAGATGGTATTATTCAGAATCAGCAGAGAAGAGCAATTCAGGATCTGCAAGGGTGATGAGGATTGTGCAAGTCCCATGTGGCAAGGGAAGGGGAGCAACGTTTATAGAGAGGAATTGGAACTTGAGAGGGCTGTAGTAAACACACAGTCTCTGGTTTTTCATTTGCTGAGTCCTTGCTGGGAAAGAGGAATAGTCTTCCTTCTTCCTGTTGGACTCTTTCAGTGTGTGATTACTCCCTTTTCTGATCTCTCTACTCTATTTAATTGAAGTTTCTGTTTATTATGTTTTTACAATATCAACAAAGATTCAATACAAAAATCAGAAAGCTTGATACAGTCACTATAATGGCCTTTCAACACTTGTGAAATTGTGACACCACTACAGAAAACCTAATTATCTTTACTTCCATACATGACAGCAGAAAACACACCAATGCAACAGAAACATGAATAATCAATAATGGTTGCCTTCACTTCCTCACCTGTCACTCTCTCCACAGTCTAATCTATCTTCCCAGCACTGCCATGTCATCTTTCCAGATGCAAAGCAAATGTTTCTAACTGGTGCAACTTAATTTGCATTCAGAAGCCTAGCCCTAAGAAACTTTGAAGACAGAATTTTTTAATCACTATAATACAGAAGTTACAGCAGAATGAAATTAGAGTAAATGTGGATTCAATCCAACATATTTACTGCAATAATGCATATGACATTTGAACTCTATCTTGCAGGATATGGGATTTAAACACAAAGAGTTTCTCGAAAATATTTGAGAAAAGATTTGAGGTAAAATTTTGGTATAACAAGAATGTTTTATTTGTAGGGAATTGGGAACACCAAAGTAGATCAAAGAAAGTTAAAGATTAGGAAACACTCCCTCAAACTTGGGAGGGTTAGAATACATGTAGAATAAGTGGGATTTGGTGTAAATATGTAAATAGTAGAAAAACTATTGTTAGTTCTTGTGTGGAGAAAAAACAAGATGTTAATAATATTTTAGGACAACTGCTGCCAGGTTAGTGCATGCTGTAAAGAAGGAGAGACTTGGAATTGGTGAGAATATACTACATCTGCTAAGTCTGAGAATGTCAAAGAAATGTCAGGTCTGTGTGTGTGCGTGTGTTTCTTACATGTAGTGGTTTTAAGAAATATCAAATGCAATATTTAGTTCATCCAATAAAAATAGAGAATGTTTAACTCAACTTTGTATTCAATAAATAGATATTCATTTCTATTCTCATTTCTAGATAAGGAATTAAGGTGACTCTTTGCAATCCCATGGACTGTAGCTTACCAGGCTCCTCCATCCATTGAATTTTCCAGGCGAGAGTACTGGAGTGGGTTGCCATTTCTTTCTCCATGGGATCTTCCTGACCCAGGGATTGAACCTGGGTCTCCCACATTGCAGGCAGATGCTTTACCCTCCCAGCCACCAAAGCTGGTGGGAGTTTAAGTAACTTGCTTGAGGCCACACAGCTGATAAGTAGTAGAACTAAGTCAATTAAGATGAATAAGCTGTCTACATTTCACACATATAAATACAGGCAGACATGGTATTTATCAGGATAAATTCTAATAGGATATATTTATACTTACTTTTGACCTGAAGAAAAAAAAAAGATATTTTTGTATTCAGGTCAAATCAACAGTGAGGACTATATTAACATAAGATTTAAAAGCATTCTAGATCAGCTATTCTTTTTTAATCTTAATTGAGCCCCACTGTGGATTCCCTTTTGTTGTTACTCAGTCATGTCTGACTCTGCGACCCCATAAGCTGAAGCATGCCAGGCTTCCCTGTCTTTCACTATCTCCGGGAGTTTGCTCAAACTCATGTCTACTGAGTCTGTGATGCCATCCAGCCATCTCAACCTCTGTCTCCCCCTTTTCCTCCTGCCTTCAATCTTTGCCAGCATCAGGGTTTTTTCCAAATGAGTTGTCTCTTTATCTCAGGTGGCCAAAGTATTGGAGCTTCAACTTCAGCATCGGTCCTTCCAATGAATATTCAGGGTTGATCTCCTTTAGGATTGACTGGTTTGATCTCCTTGATGTCTAAGGAACTCTCAAGAGTCTTCTCCAGCAGCAAAATTTGAAAGCATCAGTTGTTCAGTGCTCAGCCTTCTTTATGGTCCAACTGTCACAACCACACTTGACTACTGGAAAAGCTATAGTTTTGACTATATGGACCTTTGTCAGCAAAGTGAAGTCTTTACTTTTTAATATGCTGTCTAGGTTTTTCACAGCTTTTCTTCCAAGAAGAAAGAGGTTTTCCATGGCTGCAGTCACTGTCTGCAGTGATATTGGAGGCCAAGAAAGTGAAGTCTATCACTGTTTCCCTTGTTTTTCCAACTATTGATATGAAGTGATCTCTGTAAAGTTTAAATCAGGTGACATTTCTCCCTGAAGCTTTTTGAGAAATTCCCACCCAAAAGGGCTCCTTCTTACCCCCCATATTTGCATGTTTACTCTCTTCTACCAACCAAGCTGCAAGCCCCAGTCCACATTCTTTCCTCCTTAGCACACGTCACAACATTTAGGCATAAGAAACTTTCAATAAATAAATATATAGAGAGGGAGGACCATGTGATTATTTCTGTCTACTTAGGGGAAAGCCTCCACCAATTGTGAACTAATTGCAAAGGCATCTGGTCTAATGGAAAAATAATAAATACACCATCCAACACCCTCATGTTCTCCATTTGCCACGGTAGGTTTCTCTTAACCTAATTAACAAAATACCATGAATCTGGGAAAGATGTACGGAAGAGTCTGCCCCCAATCATGTGTAGAGAAGCTTAGATTCACAGGATAGAGGGGCTGTCTTCATTAGGCCTACTGATGAAAGAGTGTGGCTGGTTTCCCTTAGGTTCCCTGCATGCTTGCAAACGTTATTTTGAGATTAGCCAATGCCTGAATCCTGAATCTCTTTTCTGTTTGAAGACTCTTCAACAGCTGACTTTACTGCCTCCTTCCTTCTTGCTGGTTATTGGAAGAGAAATTGCATCACAACCTCCAACTGACAAAAATGAATAAGAGGCCAAGGCCATTTGGAGTGTCAATTTTTCTCTACAAATTATAGAATAGTCCCAACTCATATAGCTTAAATAAAAGCTATAAAATTGATCCCCCTAAAAAAAAAAAAAAAATAGCCAGGACCAAGGACTGTAGATCTGAAGGGCAGATCTATAGTCTAAGGGCATTTTGATTACCAAACTATCAAAGAGCTGGGTCCTTGTTAAGTAAAAGGCAATGGAATACAAATGTGTATTAAAGATATCTAATTATCAAAACCAATAAAATTAGAAAAGAGTACGGACTCTAGAATAATAAACTGATTGCATTTGAATTTCAGCTCTGCCACTTATTAGTTCATGCCCTTGGGCAAAATTTTTGAAGGCTCAAGACTTCAGTTTCCTTGTCTGCAAAATATGAACAATATCTACCTATCTGAGTTGATGTAAGATGAAATGAGTTAATATGTGAAACAGTTTGAATAATTCCCACACCAGGTTGTACTCTAGAAATGTTAGCTGTTGTTGGTTATTCACTGATCTCAAGCCACTTTAAGACCTTCCCACATCTTTATCTTCCATTTATAGGAAAATTTCTTGAAAGAGTATTGATAATGATTCTCTTCATTTCCTTTCACCTTTAGATGACTTTCCTATTTTCCATGATTACCGTGACATTAGAACTGTTTTCGCAATGATTACCCAGGGTTTCCATGTTGCCAAACCCCAAAGCCATTTATGATCCATATATTACTTAATATTCAGTAACATTTAATACTTTTAATCACTGTTTTCTCATTAAAACACTTTGCTTTCTTGGCTTCCAAGGGATCACAATTTTCTTGGGTTCCACTGTGCTTGGTAACACTTCCATCTTAGTCACTTCTGACTCTTCTTTCTCAACAAATAAATCTTTGAGTGCTGTAGGCACTTCTTCTCCATACACAGCATCACCTTAGGTAATCTCATACAATTTGTTGACTTTAAATAGCATCTTTATGTGTTTACTATATATTTGTGATTCCAGCTGTGGCTCCAGCTCAGACTTCTCCAATGGCCTCTTGACTCAGGCTAGAAAAGTCTACATGCCTTCTTGATATCTCTAACATGCAAAAAGCATAATATAAATCACAAATTAGAATGTCCGAAACAAAATACACCCAATCTGCCATTTCTGATCCTCTCTCAAAGGAGAGTGTTTATCTTATCTTACAACAGTCAGTATGGACTTTGTCTGCTTCTCCTTTGAGATAAAATATCATAGCAAAATACAATACGTATTTAGATTATTCTTTCGTTCTAACTTTCTAAAAGTAAGAATCTGCATGTCACTAACCCCTGCATTCATTCTGCACCTATTACAGTCCATAACACTCAGTGGATATTCTGTAAGTGATAAAGTGGATGAAAGCATGCTACCTTAGGGAAGATTTATACTGATGTCTCTCACCTTTGGCCTCCACAAGTGGAAGAAGAAACCATGAAAATCATTGCAACACGTTCTTTTAATTATCCTGTTATATTTTAAAATCTCATTTTCAGAGGTTTCCAGAGCTAGTCTTTTTCTATTATTGTATTAGAAATAGTGGTTGTGTTTCTGAAACAGCTCTTACTCTCTATATGTGCCAAGAGAAAGCTCCTTGTTTACAACAGCAGCACATACCACTGGGTAAACATAAAGATTGGGGCACTGGGATTAAGCCATAGTCTGAAAATAACAATGTTGTAGAAAACAGTTGACACCTCCTCCAAACTTAAGCATAATATTACCACACGACCCAGAAATTCTACTCCCATGTGTATACCAGAAAGAATTCAAACTACGTTTGCAAGCAAACACTTGTAAAAGAGTACTCATAGCAGCACTATTAATAAATAATAGCAGAAAGTTGAAGACAACTCAAATGTCCATCACAAATGAATGGATAAGCAAAGTGTAGCACACATACATGTACACTGAAATACAGAATCAAGAAAGGAATGAAGTGCTGATACAAGACATAATGTGGATGAACCTCAAAAATATAATACTGCATGAAAGATGTCCAACAGAAACAATTGCATGTTCTATGATTCCATTTATATGAAATATGCAGAATAGACAAGCAAAGTAGCAGATTAGTTGTTACAAAGGGACAGTGGAAAGTGGGAATGAAGAGTGGCTGCTTAATTAGTATGGAGTTTTACTTTGGAGTGATGAAAATGTTTCAAAACTAGATAGAGGTAGTGGTTACATAACAGTGTGAGTGTACTAACTGTCACAGAAATGCACATTTTAAAATAGTTCTATTTATTTTTGTTACCTGGAACATAGATACCTGGAGCAATACGTATATACCTATGTATTGCTCCAGGTATCTCTGTCACTTAATGCTTCTGAGATGGACAGGTGGTTGGAGGCCAGTAAATGACTCTGCTCCATAAGGGGTTCTAGGACTATTCCACATATGCCATTCTCTATGGACTCATCATGCCAGAAGGTGAAGAGGAACTAAACAGTCTCTTGATGAGGGTGAAAGAGAAGAGTGGAAAACGCTGGCTTTAAAGTGAACAATCAAAAAACTAAGATCGTGGCATCAGTCTCATCACTTTATGGCAAACAGAAGGGGGGGAAGTGGAAGCAGTGATAGACTTAATTTTCTTGGGCTCCAAAATCATTGTGAATGGTTATTGCAGCCATGCAATTAAAAGACACTTGCTCCTTATAAGGAAAGCTATGACAAACTTAGATAGCATATTAAAAAACAGAAACATCACTTTGCTGACAAAGGTCCATATAGTCAAAGCTATGGCTTTCCCAGTAGCCATGTATGAATGTGAGAGCTGGACCATAAAGAAGGCTGATGCTTTCAAATTGGGATGCTGGAGAAGACTCTTGAAGTCCCTAATACTGCAAGGAGATCAAATCAATCAATCTTAAAGGAAACCAAAACTGAATATTCATTGGAAGAACTGGTGCTGAAGCTGAAGCTCCAATTTTTTGGCCACATGATGCAAAGAGCCAACTCTTGGGAAAAGATTCTGGAAAAGATGGAAAGCAAAAGGAGAAGGGGGTGGCAGAGAATGAGATAGTTAGATGGCATCATTGACTCAATGGACATGAGATTGAGCAGATTCGGAGACAGTGAGGACAGAAGCCTGGCATGCTGCAGTCCATGGGGTCACAAAGAGTTGGACATGACAGTGACTGAACATGAACAGCAACGTGGATTCATGATATTCTCTAGTCTTCATAGTTCACATTGGTTGGTGAGCATCTACTTCACTGTCTTAGCCTTCAGGAAGAGAAAATTGAAGATGTGAAGGCAACCTCTTTCCTCTATTAAGGCTATAATCAAGGCAGTTTCATCGTTGCTGCTTACATCTCAGAGCCTGGAAGTTGATTAAAATGCCACATCTAACATCAACAGACCAGGAAATATGTCAGGCTCTCATTGAACCCCTTTAAAATTCAGGGTATTCTGTTTGCAGTAAAAGGAAGGAGAAAATGGATAATGGAGAGTAACTAGCAGATTCTGCTAAAAAGGTGATTGATAAATATTTTGCTAAGAAGTAGAACCATGTGTTTTCAGATTAGAAAATAGAAACTGGATAGTCAAAAGTTGCATAGTCCTCAAATTTTATTTAGAGAACCATATTTATAGTGTAAGATTTCTTGTCAAGACTGTGACACATGTTAAAAAATATTTCACTTCAGTGTAGTATTATAAAGACAGAAAATTCCTTATTTCGTACACAAAGAGAAGGGCCAAAGTTATATTTGTTGGTTGAAATAATACATATAATGTATTTTCTAGATAATTTTATCAGTGTAAAATAAGTCAGAATCTAATGGTCAAAATTAATTTTTAATATTAAATTCAAGTTCTATGAAGAATGTGTTTGCTGTTTTTCCTCAGTGGCTGTACAAAAATACCCAGATTCAGTACCACGAGGAAACAAAACAAAATGAAAAACGAAAGAGGAATCACTAGAGCCTTTAATGCCCAGACTTGATTTACATGGTACAAAATCTCTCTGGATTTAGAACCAAACTTCTTTTTCTTATTTCAAATTAAATTACTGAGGAATTCAGCCTTCTGATATTTGTTCATTGCAGGTTATGGTTTTATATTTTTACATTTGAAATTGAAAAATGTATAAACATAATAGAAGCAATAATACCCAAGGCATCTAGTCTTAGGAGTCAAACACAAGTTTGGATTTAGCCTTGGCATGAGACTGTTTGATTGACATTTCCATTGCTAGAGTTAGCTTAAGTCATTTCAAGATCCAACTGCATTTCATTTTGCCTTATCTGTGGGTTATCGTTCTTACAAGAATCACCTCATCCTGGCAGGATCTTGATTTAAGACTTTAAAACTCAGTGAGGCTCAAAGAGATTTTGCAAGGTCACAACACTGTAGGTTTGTTTGATAATACAAAACCTGAAGATGGAATACCAGACCGTGCAGGATCTAAGCATGGGTAGACATGTCACACAGTGCATTCTTATGCACAATCAAGATGACTTTGAAGGCTGTCTGGCTCACAGTTTCTTCTTATGGGCCAATTTCAATATTTCTTGCAGGTACACAAAATTCTATTTCTCCTCAGTTTGCTCACCTCAGGAAATGTTTGTAGTCACTATCTCAGTGAATATTCTAAATGTGCATTTTCTTTATTACATTTTCCCCCAGTAGAGTGGATTTTTCACCTGTGGAAAGTAGGTCTTAGTCTGATAAATCACATACCACATACAAGTATTTGAAGATAGACAGTGTGGTTATCACCCACTCAGAAACCTCGTGGAATATAGAATTGAGATTATTCATGTGGAAATGATACATGTACCAAAGGTTACAGATAACTTAGTTTCTTGCATGCATGAGGGTAGTCAACCATTTTGCTACAACTTTGTATGATGCGTTTGTGCACAATGATGTTCTTTTTCAATTTAAAGATGGATGACCTTTCATGTTAAACCATTTGCAATTCACATCCTTACTGAGGATTTAAATATGTCTCATGAAAATCATGCAATATTTCATATAATACAAAGGAGAGTCAATTATGTCATCCATATATAGGTTATATATAGATGTTGTTATATATATTATATATATATCAATTATACCAAGCTATATATAAATTAAATAATTAATGCATCATACTTTTCTTCCTGTTTAGCATAGGCATCATAGCATGATGAATAAAGATACACATTTGGAGTCAGATTGAGTTTGACTTCAGATCAGATCTAGCATTTTCAAGCAGTGTGTCCTTGAGCTGACTCCTAAGCACTCTGGGCTGCAGCTTCTTCATCTAATAATTGGAGATTATAAACATGCCTCATTAGATTATTATGAAGATTAAATAAATTACATATATGTAAATCATTAGGCACTAAATGTGTATTCACCTATGTAGACATTTTTATATTTTAAATAGACTGTTACATGTGGGAGTATAAGGTAGAGCCGTGCTATACAATACTGGCATGTTATAATCAGGAGTGAGATAGGTAATAAATAATTTACTACTATTATTGAAAAATTCATAAGTGCAGTTCAGTCACTCAAGCGTGTCTGACTCTTTGAGACCCCATGGACCCCATGGACTGCAAGTACGCCAGGCCACCCTGTCCATCACCAACTTCTGGAGTTTACTCAAACTCATGTCCATTGAGTTGATGATGCCATGCAACCATCTGATCCTCTGTGGTCCCCTTCTACTCCCACCTTCAATTTTTCCAAACATCAGAGTCTTTACAAATGAGTCAGTCTTCGCATTGGGTGGCCACAGTATTGGAGTTTCAGCTTCAGCATCAGTCCTTCCAATGAATATTCATGACTGATTTCCTGATTTTCCGAGGATGGACTGGTTGGATCTCTTTGAAGTCCAAGGGACTCTCAAGAGTCTTCTCTAATAACACAATTCAAAAGCATCAATTCTTCGGCGCTTGGCTTATTTAAAGTTCAACTCTCATATGCATACATGACTACTGGAAAAGCCATAGCTTTGACTAGACAAATGTTATTGACAAAGTAATGCCTCTGCTTTTTAAAATGCTGTCTAAGTTAGTCATACCTTTTCTTCTAAGCAACAAGTATCTTTTAATTTCATGTCTGCAGTCACCACCTGCAGTGATTTTGAAGCCCAGAAAAATAAAGTCTGTCACTGTTTCCCTGTTTACACATCTATTTGCAGTGAAGTGATGGGACTGGATGCCATCATTTTCTGAAGGTTGAGTTTTAAGCCAACTTTTTCACACTCCTCTTTCACTTTCATCAAGAGACTCTTTAGTTCTTCACTTTCTGCCATAAGGGTGATGTCATGTGCATATCTGAGGTTATTGATATTTTCTCTGGCAATCTTGATTCTAGCTTGCACTTCATCCAGTCCATCATTTCTAATGATGTACTCTGCATATAAGTTAAATAAGCAGGGTGACAATATGCAGCCTTGGCCTACTCCTTTCCCTATTTGGAACCAATTTGTTGTTCCATGTCCAGTTCTAACTTTTGCTTCTTGACCTGCATACAGATTTCTCAGGAGGCAGGTCAGGTGGTCTAGTATTACCATCTCTTGAAGAATTTTCCACATTTTGTTGTTATCCACACAGTCAAAGGCTTTGGCATAGTCAATAAAGCAGATGTAGATGTTTTTCCAGAACTCTATTGCCTTTTTGGTGATCCAGCAGATGCTCACAATTTGATCTCTGGTTCCTCTGCCTTTCTAAAACCAGCTTGAACAACTGGAAGTTCATGGTTCATGTACTGTTGAAGCCTGGCTGGGAGAATTTTGAGCATTACTTTACTAGGGTATGAGATGAATGCAATTGTGCAGTAATTTGAGCATTTTTTGGCATTGCTTTTCTTTGGGATTGGAATGAAAACTAACCTTTTCAAGGCCTGTGGCCACTGCTGAGTTTTCCAAATCACTGGCATATTGAGTGTAGCACTTTCATAGCATCATCTTTTAGGATTTGAAAGAGCTCAACTGGAATTCCATCACCTCCACCAGCTTTGCTCTTAGTGATGCTTCCTAGGGCCCACTTGACTTCACATTCCAGGATGTCTGGCTCTAGGTGAGATCACAACACTGTGATTACCTTGGTCGTGAAGATCTTTTTTGGACAGTTCTTCTGTGTAGTCTTGCCACCTCTTCTTAATATCTTCTGCTTCTGTCAGGTCCATACCATTACGGCCTTTTATTGCATCCATTTTTATATGAAATATTCCCTTGGTATTTCTAATTTTCTTGAAGAGATCTCTAGTCTTTCCTATTCTATTGTTTTCCTCTATTTCTTTGCACTGATCGCTGAGGAAAGCTTTCTTATCTTTCCTTGCTATTCTTTGGAACTCTGCATTCAGATGCTTGTATCTTTCCTTTTCTCCTTTGCCTTTTACTTCTCTCCTTTTCACAGCTATTTGTAAGACCTCCTCAGGCAACCATTTTGCCTTTTTGCATTTCTTTTTCTAGGGGGTGGTCTTGATTTCTGTCCCCTGTACAATGTCACGAACCTCTGTCCATATTTCTTCAGGCACTCTATCTATCAGATATAATCCTTTGAATCTATTTCTCACTTCCACTGTATAGTCATAAGGGTCATACCTGAATTAACTAGTGTTTTTTCCTGCTTTCTTCCATTTAAGTCTGAATTTGGCAATAAGCAGTTCATGATCTGAGCCACAGTCAGCTACCAGTCTTGTTTTTGCTGATTGCATAGAGCTTCTCCCTCTTTGGCTGCAAAGAATATAATCAATCTGATTTCAGTATTGACCATTTGGTGATGTCCATGTGTAGAGTCTTATCTTGTGTTGTTGGAGGAGGGAATTTTCTATGACTAGTGCATTTTCTTGGCAAACCTCTATTAGCCTTTGCCTTGCTTCATTCTGTACTCCAAGGCCAAATTTGCCTGTTACTCCAGGTATCTCTTGACTTCCTACCTTTGCATTCCAGTCCCCTATAATGAAAGACTTCCCTGGTGGCTCAGATGGCGAAGCGTCTGAATACAATGCAGAAGACCCAGGTTCGATCCCTGGGTTGGGAAGATCCCCTGGAAATGGAAATGGCAATCCACTCCAGTACTATTGCCTGGGAAATCTAATGGACAGAGGAGCCTGGTAGGCTACAGTCCATGGGGTTGCAAAGAGTTGGACATGACTGAGCGACTGCACTTTCACTTTCCCCTATGTAGAAAAGGACATCTTTTTTGGGTGTTAGTTCTAGAAGGTCTTGTAGGTCTTCATAGGATCATTCAGCTTCTTCAGCATTGGATTACTGTGATATTGAATGGTTTTCCTTAGAAAGAAATAGAGATGATTCTGTCTTTTTTGAGATTGCATCCAAGTACTGCATTTTGGACTCTTTTGTTGACTATGATGGCTACTCCATTTCTTCCAAGGAATTCTTGCCCACAATAGTAGATATAATGGTCATCTGAGTTAAATTCACCCTTTCCAGTCCATTTTAGTTTGCTGATTCCTAAAATGTTGATGTTCATTCTTGCCATCTCCTTTTTGACCACTTCCAATTTACCTTGATTCATGGACTTAACATTTCAGGCTGCTATGCAGTGACTTTACTTCCATCAGCAGTCACATCCACAACTGGGTGTTGTTTTTACTTTGGCTCCATCTCTTCATTCTTTCCGGAGTTATTTCTCCACTGATCTCCAGTAATGTATTGGGCACCTACCAACCTGGGGAGTTCATCTTTCAGTGTCCTATCTTTTTGCCTTTTTATACTATTTGTGGGATTCTCAAGGCCAGAATACTGAATTGGTTTGTCATTCCCTTCTCCAGTGGACCGCATTTTATCAGAACTCTCCACCATGACCCATCCATCTTGGGTTGCCCTACATGGCATGGCTCATATTTTCATTGAATTAGACAAGGCTGTGGTCCATGTGATCAGATTAGTTAGTTTTCTGTGATTGTGGTTTTCATTCTGTCTGCCCTCTGATGAAAAACAATAAGAGGCTTGTGGCAGCTTCCTGATGGGAGAGACTGACTGAGGGGGAAACTGGGTCTTGTTCTAATGATTGGGGCTAAGCTCAGTAAATCTTTAATCCAATTTTGTCCAATTAACAAATGGGTGGGGCTGTATTTTCTCCCTGTATTTGACCTGAGGCTAAACTATGGTAGAGGCAATGAAGGTAATGGGGACTTCCTTCAAAAGATCCCATGCACACACTACTACATTCAGTGCCCCCAACCCTGCAGCAGACCACCGCCGACCCACACCTCCACCAGAGACTCCTGGAGACCCATGGGCAAGTCTGGTTCAGTCTCTTGTGGGGTCACTGCTCCTTTCTCCTGGGTCCTGGTGTGCACAAAATTCTGTCTGTGCCCTCCAAGAGTCTGTTTCCCCAGTCCTGTGTAAGTTCTGGTGGCTCTATGGTGAGGTTAATGGTGACCTCCTCCAAGAGGGCTTATTCTATACCCAGGTCTACTGCACCCAGAGCCCCTGACCCTGTGCAGTCCACTGCTGATCCATACCTCCTCAGGAGCACTTAAACACAGTTCTGTCTCAGTCTCTGTAGGATCTCTGGGTCCTGGTGCGCACAAGGTATGTTTGAGCCTTCTGAGCATCTCTGGCAGGTATGGTGTTTGATTCTAAACACAATTTTGCCCCTCCTACCACCTTGCTGGGGCTTCTTCTTTGTCCTTGGATGTGGGGTACTGCTTCAAAGTTGCTCCAGGGCCACGCAGCCTCCGCTTCAGCACCTACCATCTTGCTGGGGCTCCTCTGCCTTTGGACATGGGGTATCTCCTCAAAGAAAATTCATAAAGCTGACAGTTTCTTCTTTTTTCTGGTTTATTTATACTGCAAATTTAAAATTACAATCTACATTTATAATACTTTAACTCACTCTCACTCTGAAACCCTTGTTTGAGTAGGAGCCAAAGTTGATAGGAAGAGAGTGGGACATGGGCTTTTTCTGTGCCCCCCAAAAGCAGCTCTTATGCTTCCTGATGGCTCAGTGGTAAAGAATCCACCTGACAATGCAGAAGACACAGGTTCGATCCCTTCTCCAGGAAGATCCTAAGAGCATTGCACCACAATTGAGCCTGTGCTCTAGAGGCCAGGAACTGCAACTCTGAGGCCATACCCTGCAAATACTGAAGCCCATGTTCCCTAGAGCCTGTTCTCCACAACAAGAGAAGCCACTGCAATGAGAAGACCTGCATCACAACTAGAGAGCAGCACTCACTTGCTGCAACTGGAGAAAAGCCCACAGAGCAACAAGGACCCAGCACAGTCAAAGATAGCTCAGTTGGTATAGAATCCACCTGCACTGCAGGAGACCCCCGTTCAGCTCCTGGGTAGGGAAGATTCCCCTGGAGAAGGGATAGGCTACCCATCCCAGTATTCCTGGGTTCCAGTATTCTGGCCTGGAGAATTCCATGCACTGTATAGTCCATGAGATCTCAAAGAGTTGGACACGACTGAGCGACTTTCACTTTAACTTTCATTAAAAAAAAAATGAAATGAAAAATAAAAGTAGCTGTTATATGACTCCTGGCTATGAGGACTGGGTAGAAGAATAAGCATATAGAGAAATAAGTCAAGTATAAGAAAGGAGCTTCTTTCTGCTGAGATGGGAACAAAAGAGATAAAAATAAATAAGCAAGATGATAAATAAATATTAGGAGATTATTGAATTCGGCACCCTCGTTTGTGTGTGTGCTCAGTCGCTTTAGTCATGTCCCACTCTTTGCAACCCCATGGATTGTAGCCTTCCAGTCTCCTCTGTCCATGGGATTTCCCAGGCAAGACTACTGGGGTGGATTGCCATTTCCACCTCCAGGGGATCTTCTTGACCTAGGAACTGAACCTGCATCTCCTGCTTTTGCAGGCTGATTCTTTTACCACTGAGCTATGTGAGAAGCCCTTCACTCTCCCACCATGTACCCCAAAATACCACAACTTTTGAAATGTGAACCCTCATTGTAAAAATTGAGCATAGTTTATTGTCCCATACTTTGGACCCCAAATTTTGTGATGCTTCCATAATGGATCCAAAATTTTGATGAAACTTTATATGATTATGAGCTGGGTTAAGTCTTGAGGACTTTGTCTAGACTGAATAGTTTTAGCAGCTACACTATGCCTATGCATATGCATTTTTGGTGCTGAGAATCTTAAATATTTGTGTGGATAAAACTTGTTGCTTATCATTCACTAAAGAGAGTTCAGGTTTTAACATGAATTATCCAATTCTATCTTCAAAATAGTACTTGATGGAAGGAGAAGAGATACAAAGGAAAAAGCAGTTTAATGAAAGTATTTATATTTCTTTCTATAGCCTACTATTAGGCCTATGCCTTTCCAGGACAGTTATGTTATAGACTGGTAGAAGTGTTCTTCTTTTATCAGAAGGTAGTCTGAGATATTTACCAATAGCCTGACATTTAAAAAGATGAAAGAATACAGAGGAAATGCATTCCAAAGGAGGAGCTATCCAAGAGAATATTCCAAAGAAGGTGAAACTAAACAGAGCCATGGCTCTCAGCCGGGATGATTTTATCCCCTCCTATCCTTGCATTCCCCCTAGGACCTATGGAGAAATGTTTGTCATAACTTGCATTGAGGTTGCTACTCTCATCTAGTAGATAAAGTTCAGGGATGCTGTTAATCTGACAACACATAGGACAACCACACGTAAAAACAACAATTATACAGCCTGCAATGTTAATAGTGCCAAGTTTGAGAAACCATGAAAAAGAATATGACACTTGCATATAACAGTTTTTGATTTCCAGCCTTAGCTCTTGAAAACACCCACCCCAAGAACTGTTGTCTGAACCCAACTCAGTAATTTGTATCTGTGTATATATGTACGTGTTGGGAAGGAAAAGGAGTTGTGAGATGGCATTAAGAGGAGAAAAAAGGCTATAAACCCTATCACATATATTCTAAGACTTGGGAGTCAGAGCACCATTAGGAAATAAGAAGAGATTCAATACAATTATTAACAGACAGTGCGTATGGTTGAAGTAATGTGTTTGATCCTTATTAGTGTTTTTGCTATAACTGTTTGTCCCTGACCACAAGCTACCTACTTTTTAATGTGTCTAGATAACTTAAGTGAGAAGAGAGTAAATCAGTTGCTCAATCATATCCAACTCCTTGTGACCCGATGGACTATAGCCCACTAGGCTCCTCTGTCCATAGAATTCTCCAGGCAAGAATACTGGAGTAGGTAATCATTTTCTTCTCCAGGGATTTTACTAATGTTTATCTGACTGTAAGTGCAGTTATCTATTATAAATGATCTGTTGATTCTCTGTGAAATTCTCTCCTCTTTTGCTTTTCATAATACATTCTTTCCTCATTTTCCTACTTTCCCTCTGAACATTGCTTCTCAGTCTCCTTGATTTGCACCTTTCATCTGTTCCTCTTCATCACATTGAATGATGATTTTCATTGGAATGTTTTCATTACTTGGCACAGTGTTTTGTATGCCTTTTGCCTAAATATTTATCTCCCCATCTTCACCCTTAAGCGAACACATGGACACTTTTCTAGAAACTTCATTTCTAAGATTCACATTGTTATGCATGGAATAGACATGCTGCCTGAAAATGCTTCTTCATGGGAAGGCTGAGACTAGGCCCATCAGAACTTTCCCTCAGATTTTTAGAACCAGAACAGAACATTAAAGTGCCCCACTGTCATTATATTCACATACGTCAATAAAATAGGGGCATTCAGAGGCAGAGAGGAAAGAGGAAGAGAGAGAAAGAGAGAGAATATAGCTGTGTAAAGGAATAGCTAAGGAATGCCCAGAAGAGGTAAACAACCCTGACAATGTTTTAGTCATTATCTCCCTTTATCCCTCTGGTCCACTCTTATTCCCACCCTTGAATAGTTTAAGAAAACAGCATAAAAACTCTTTATATAATCTAACTTGGATCTGATTTGTGTGTTGTGTAATAGAAGTACTTTTAAGGTGCCTAGAAATCCTTCTTCATATACACCTTCCCCCTAAGCAATCCATTCCTCTCTGTTACTTTATCTTGGGGAACCACATTACAAGCCAATTACTATGTGAGCAGCTTACATCGTAGTCATATCATCATTATATTCCATCTGCTTCCTCAAAGTTCCTGTTCCTCTAACAGTATTTCTATCTTGTGAAAGTGTTAGTTGCTCAGCCGTGTCTGACTCTTTGTGACCCCACGTACTGTAGACTGCAAGGTTCCTCTGTCCATGGAATTCTCCAGGCAAGAAAACTGGAGTGGATTGCCATGCCCTTCTCCAGAGGATCTTCCCCACCGGGAAGATTTCTATCTTAAGACAATCCAATTTGCTCATTAGCCTAAGTCAGAAATAAAGGCATCTTCAACACCTCCATTGCTTTTGATATTTTTTAAATAGAGTTACAAATGTTTTATTTATTTATTTTTGGCTGCACTGGGTCTGTGCACTGCTGCATATGGGCTTTCTCTAGTTGCAGTGAGCGGGGGCTACTCTTCATTGCAGTGCCTGGTCTTCTCAATGTGGTGTCTTCTCTTGTGGCAGAGCACAGGCTCTAGGGTGTGAAGGCTCAGTAGTTGGGGCACAAGGGCTTAGCTGTTCAGTAGTATGTGGGATCTTCCCAGATTAGTGATTGAACCTGCATCCCTCACATCAGCAAATGGATTGCCAACCAGGGAAGTCCCGCTTTCTTTTTAAAGATAAATAATACTTAATGTGATAACTGCTTAACCAAAAATAATGAAAAAATCTACGATGAATAAAACACCAGATTTCTAAATAAAGACAAGATCAGCAATAGAACTATGTGAGCCCCGTTTTTCTCTGAAGCCCTGCTTTATCCCCTCTCACTATCACTTTCACTAATTTTTCAGACCCTTGTCAGTGTTTTCCTGGGCTATGGAAATAGCCCCCTGTTCTCTCTACCTAAAACTAAAGTCTTTCAACTTTTCCTAAACTAAGCTAACAAAGTCATCTTTTTAATATGCAAATCTGATTATATCCCTTCTCTGCTTAAAACCTTTATAATGGTCTCCATTTCTCTATGTTCCTGAATATGCTGTGTAATGTTTTATGATCAGGTCCCTGATTGTGTCTCCTGCCTTGTCTTCTACTCCTTTAACAAAATCCTATAACCTGTAACACTGAACTTTACACTTTCATGATACTGAACTTCCTCTCCTTCTTAAAATGCTTTTGTCTCTCTAAATGATATTCTTCTCTGCTTTTATGTCTTTATAACTTATCCCCAATCTACTTACTGAGTACTTCACTTTCATCCTTCAAACCCAGTCCAGATTTACTTATTCCAGGAAGATAGATATTAAATATCATTGCCCTTCAGTCCTCTATTCTAAATCTTTTCCCTCTTTTGATATTATACACTTTCTCCTTGGATTGTCTCAGCCACTTCTCCTAGCTCCTATTATTGATGATTTCCAAAGTGGGGATATGATCCCTCATTCTGAGCATCACACATATATATCCAATTGCAGCTTATATATAAAACAGACAGTTCAAGTTCACTATGTATAAAAATGAAATTGTTTCGTTCCTTGAATTACTTCTTATTGGATTTTCTCCATTTTGGAAAGCTACATAACCATTTATTTAAGAAAGCACCTGGAAATCACTTTTGGCCCTTCCTTCTCTCTCATGTTTGTAATCTTCCTCCAGCGTGCAAGGCCTGAAAGACATTTCAGCCATCACACTGGCATTGCCAGTATTTACATATTTCCTAGTGCCACGGTCACCAGTGCCGTTGCCAGCACTGTTACTGACATTTACCTAGCGACCCCAGCCAATGCCATGCCCAAGAGTGCCTGCTAACACCCTCAGCACCAGTGCTGCCACCGCATCACACTCTTTATGTCCTACAGCAATTTATGGCTCTTAAGTGCTACTATTTAGTTTATGTTTCAGCCCTCTAGCCAGAGGAGTTGTGTTTGAAATAATGAGATCTGGGCTATGTAATAATCTCAGGGACACAAACCATGCTCAGAATCATTCTTCCTTCCTGTGTTCAATGTCTGCCATTAAACCTTCAAGCAACTTTACCCATCTTGACCTTTTTTTCCCCTGGGATGAATTTTTACTTTTCTAGGAGGTTTTTTGATCTTCCATGTAAACAAACCTCTCTCTGCTCTTAACCAGTCTTCCAAGTTATGCCTGAGCACGTGTGAATCTGACAGTAAATACAGTTTAAGCTTATGCAGTGACTATTTGCCACTTAGACATCTGTAGTCAATGAGTAGTTGTTGAATAAATAAGAGAACTTATGTCTTTTATTTTTATGCTGCTTCCTTTTTCCAAAATACTTCTGATTGTGTTCTAACAGGTTTTCTTTTTCTCTGAGGTCTAAAGAATCATTATTAAAGAACTAGGAGAGTATATATTACAATTGCCATTTCAACTGCATAGAAATCAAAAATATAAATACTCTTAATTGCCCAAATATCTAGGAATATAGACTAATTCATCAGTTGTATTTAATCAGATCATTTATAAATGGTAAATTAAAAGGGAAAAGAAGTAAAAGACAAGACACCCAGTTCTCTCTAGGGCCAGTCTTTTGAACAACCAATGCCTTGCACATTATCTGGCATGTGTTATTTTTGTTCTTCAATATCTTATTGTCAAGGGAGCACTATCATCTCGGTAAATCTTGACTTTCACAGAATCCTTTGGACAAGAAAGTCATGCCTCCACCTTTTAAATGATGTTCACTTTATTCTTGAAAGGAAAATCTGTTTATCTCTATTCACAGACTCAATTCTTCCAGCCCCGCAATGAGTGGATTTTTTCCTGACACCAGGAATTCGCAGTAGACACTGGCTGGACATCCTCCAAATCTACTCAACTCTGACACTCTCTACTTGAAGAGAGTTAGTCCTACAGGTTAAAGGCTCAGTCCCACAAGACTACCCCTGCTTCAGATGCTAATGGCAAGCTGAGGTCTTCTGATCAAAGAACTATAAGTTGGAATTACCATAACCCCCTGCTTGGGTTTGACAATTTGCTATAATGACTCACAGAACTGAGGGAAATATTTTACTTATGTTTACTGGCTTATTCTAAAAGGATACTAGAAATAGCCAGATGTAAGGAATACGTAGGGCACAGTATGGGGCAGCCATGGGCAGAGCCTCTCTGTGTCCATCAATCTCCCAGCACCTACATGTGTTCATCATCCTAGAAGTTACCAAATCTTCTTGGTCAGGAATGTTTATACAGCCTAATCTCCATCCCCATCTTCCCCTTTTTAGACGTCAGTGAATGGAGCTGACAGTGCCAACCCTCTAATCAGTCTTTCCACTGACCAGCCCCATCCTGGAGCTACATAGGGCCCCAACCCAAATCACCTCATTAGCATAACCTCAGGTGAGATCAAAAGGGATTTTTGATGAGTAATAGAAGATACTCTTATCACTCAGGAAATTCCAAGGGTTTTAGGAACTCTGTGCCAGGAACCAGGGATAAAGTCCAAATATATTTCTTACTATACCAACTATCATGCTTTTTAATGAGTATCTAAAAAGGTAATTTGATGTTATATCAACTTTCATGATATAATATGTGGTTAAAGCCACATGATATGAAAAATAAAGATCTATAAAATGCTAAAACCAGGTAAAATCGAATTAAAGTGAGAAAATACAGTCATTTGAGTCAAAAATGCTATAGACATTTAAAACAGTCCTCTCAAGGAAAACAAATATCATATAATAGCACTTATATTTGGAATCTAGAAAAATGGTACAGATGAACTTATCTGTAAAGCAGAAATAGAGTCACAAATGTAAAAATAAGCTTATGGTTACCAAGAATGGCAGGGTGGGGGGCAGTGATGAGTTGAAAGATTGGGATATATATATATATACACACTATTCTGTATAGAATGGGCTTCCCTGGTGACTCAATGGTAAAGAATCTGCCTGCAATGCAGGAGACCTGGGTTCAGTCCCTAGGTTGGGAAGATCCTCTGGAGAAGGGAATGGCAACCCATACTCCATTATTCTTGCCTGGAGAACCCCATGGACAAAGGAACTTGGTGATCTATAGTCAATAGGGTCGCAAAGAGTTGGCCGTGACTAAGTGACTAACACACCACGTAAAATAGGTAACTATGAGAATATCTACTGTATAACCCAGGGAGCTCTACTCAATGCTCTGTTGTTGGAACATTAGGAAAGAAATAGAAAAGAGAGTGGATAAAGGTATACGTATGACTGATTCACTTTGCTGTATGTCAAGAAACTAACAAACATTGTAAAGCAACAATATACTCCAGTAAAAATTAATAAAACAAACAAAAAACCAGTTCTCTCATTCTTCTTCTTTTTAAAAAATAGACGTAGCCCCAACAATATATCATCCAGATCTCTCAGTGAAGCACAGACAAATTCACAGAAAATGAACAGATACAGCGCTATTTAATTAATGCTATTTATTTGAGGTAATGTGCCCAGCTACAGCACAATTACCTGGAGTGGTTTTTAAACATGCAGGTTCCCAGCGGGCACTGGGCCCCAGGAATCTTGATTTCACCAGTATCCCCAATAATGTGATGCACACAGAGTTTAAAAGCTACTGATTGAAGGAATTGAAAATAACAACATGGAGTGTATTCTGGATAAACTGATACAGGTCTAATTAAATTATACCGGAAAAAATATTTTATAGTTAAATGTCATTGAATAAAATAACAAAATGTAAGTGAGAGTCAAGAAAATGTTTGCTTGGTGATATTTTTGCCTCAGTTTCTGTCTGTGTCCAGTGTCATTGTCTATTCCTTTCCATGAATGAAGATTTTAGTTTATGTATGAGCTAAAACTTTAATGACATTTTAGAAATATTAGTCAAAATGTCTAAATCAGCTTGGTTAAAACTGCATGAGGCAATCCAGATAAGATAAACAGGTATCTATGCTTAAGTGCTTAATAGACACAAGTTAGTGAAAACTAGTGTTTTGTCAATAACTACCACCTTTTGTTTTAAGAAAATTCTTTAATGTAAAATGTTTTCATTTTTTATGAAAGAAAACTGTTTCACAGAAACCTTAACTAAACTTCATTTTGTACAGTCTTCTTTCTTTTTATAGAAGCATCTTTGTCCTAGCTTCAGCTTTTATATTTTGAAAAGTTTCAAAAATGTCTTCTTTCTTATTTTGATAGGGAATAATATGTTGAATCCGTACTGAGTACATGGATTACATATCCAGAAGAGGAACAGGTCCAGCTAAGCAACTCTTTTTCTTCTTTGCTGGATATCAGTGTAGGTTCTAATGAGCTCAGTCTCCTGGGGAGCATTTTAATGGTTTTTTCCGCCTCCCCTGATCACCATGTTTATGCTAAGTTTTGATACAGTAGACAAGACTTGTGTAGTAATTATCATTCAAATGGACCACTGATTCCTCTTTTCTGAGTGGGTCTATTTCTAGGTTTAGAAATGGAATCCAATGGTTTAGAGCTTATAATAATCAAGACATATTAACAATTCAAATGTTAAATTAAAAATACAAGATACCAGGGTGCAAAAAGGAAGCATCACCCTTGTCACAGATTGGTTAAACCACTGAATGGGAACAAAATAATGAAGAGGGCAAACTTTCATGGCTAATGGTCTATGAGCAAATGTGAGTGTAGCAGCAAGAAAAATAAAATGCTAAGTACAAGGTTTAAGCAATATCGAAAGATGGAATATGCTGGGGTCTTTTTTAGGTTTAAAACTTCTCAGTGTCTTTGTCTTCTATGTAGTCATTTGATAAAATTCAAGGAAGAGAAAAATGAGATAAAAATTCAGTGTACCTGCTTGATAGCTATTTTAGGATATTTTAGGAATTCATCTGATGACATTAAGGACTTGGCAATTACTCCAGACCAACACTGGGGATCACAATTATTTTACAAGTTCCTTAAAAATTGTCATACTTTCTGAAAACATTTAACATTTTATATAGTAACATCTGGGGACACAGAAACCCTTCAAAATCTAATGAAATCCTTGTGCCTTCACAGTGCCATCCTTAGAGAAATGCACATCTGTTCATACAAGCAATAATACTGTTTTTGATCATTAAATTAAAAAGATGTAATAAGGAGTAGAGTGACTTTACACTTCAAGTTTTCAATGAATAATAGTCATTAAATTTATGTGTGTGTGTATATATATATATATATAATTGGTCTAACTATGATTTTCCTTTTTTTCTAAGTATATGCTTATACTGAATGGTTAAAAATTAATAAAATAAAGAACCTGAATCTGAATAAAAGCATACATTTAAAAAGTTGAATTTACAATATATCACTCTCTCAAACACTTACAAAATAATAAAAGGATAACAGTTTGGTGAACTATAATCTACCAGATTTTCAGAATATCAAAATAGCCATTATTATTCACATCTACAAATGAATGGGAAAGCAAAAGAAATTAAACTCACAGTATTTTATTTAAATAACTAGTTTTGCTACATTTATGCTCTACACAAATAACGTGAATATATTTTTAGCACAATTAACCAAATACCCTTGAGCCTAGTTTCCTGTTCATGGCTTTAGGCTGGTTAATGTGAAATTTAATTTGTGCTAATCTTCTCAAAGTTAGCAAAGTGTGAAATACACTGTACATTGGATTTATCCACAATGTACAGTAGCATTGAATTGATGTAAAATTTTAGAAAATAATGTCTTAGAATTTTCTAATCAAAAGAAAAAGAAGTAACATCAATGATCCATTATTAGGGTTGAAACTACGCTACGATTATAAAGGGACAAAATGTCAAGGGTAGGCCAGTAGTCACTGCATATCACAAAGAGCTCTTAAAGTGAATTTATAAATTTCAGGACTCTATTTAAAGACACAGCTACAAATTATTCCTTTTTAAGCCGGAACCCAAGAGTTGTGGAGAAATCACCTGAGTGTGGCCTGTAACAACAACAAAAAATTCTGTTCTGGTCCCAGAACCTATCTAATCATGTAATTGACCAGGATCAGAGGCGCTAAGGGGGCTTCCTCGGTGGCTCAGACAGTAAACAACCTACCTGAAATTCAGGAGATCTGGATTCAGTCCCTGGGTTAGGGAGATCCCCTGGAGAAAGAAATGGTTACCCACTCCAGTATTCTTGCCTGGATAAGTCCATGACTAGAGAAGTCTGGCTGGCTACAGTCCATGGGGTTCCAAGAGCCCCATGACTTTCCAGCTAGTCAGGATAGAAGGAAGAAAATATAAAAGAAAAATGTAATATATTTTTATAAGGCTAATACAAATTTTATCAATGAAGTTTTTAATAAATTACAACACAGTTAGGACTTCCCAGGTGGCATTATTGGTAAAGAACCAGGCTGCCAATGGGGGATATGTAACAGATGTGGGTTCCATCCCTGGTTCAGGAAGATCCCCTGGAGGAGGGCATGGCAACACACTGTAGTCTTCTTGCCTGGAGAATTCCATAGACAGAGGAGCCTGGTGGGCAACAGTCCATGGGGTCACACACAGTCAGATGCAGGTGCACAACTAACACTGCTATTACTAGAAGAGTCAAAATTTGGAGTTTCTCTTCTGTATAGGAACTGTCCTGACTCTCTTCAAATTATAAAATATGGAGGACTGTTTATATTTAGAGAAGTCTGTGAAACCATTTAGGTGTCCAACCTAGTTACATACCTACTTCCTCTAAAATGTTTTAGTGGCACAGATAAATAACTTTTAAATGCACAGTAGGTGATAAGAAAAATGGGTGTAGCATACAATTTGTATTCTAAATGCACAGGGCTATTACACTGAAAGAAAATTCTACAAGACACTTAATGGATTAAACTTGAAAAGGAGTAATGATGTGAAAAAATATATAGGAGAAGAAGCAAATTGCATGCAATAAGGCAGAAAATAAAATTCAGTGAGATTTAGGTTTGTACAAACAGAGTTATCTCAAACAAGTCAGTCGGTTTGCATTCTTTTTTGGGAACACATAACAGAGCTACAGAAAAGCAGTGAGGGTTGAATAACTTGATCATACAAAATTAAAATATACATGTGTGTGCATGTGTGTCTATTTAGGTACATGATATTGAAAGTCATACACCCAGGGATCAAACCCAGGTCTCCTGCATGCAGGCAGATGCTTTACCCTCTGAGTCACCAGGGAAGCCCCAGTTTAACAATATACCAGCATTTAAAAGAGATGAAAGGCAAATAAATTAGAAAATCATTTCAAATAACTCATAGTAACCCTATTATCCCATGACAAGCTCAATATGTTCAGTTAAAATACACAAAATTTCTTCCAAATTTAAAATGCTATCAAGTATAAGGTACTATGAGACATAATACATGACATGGCAAAGGAAGAAAAATTTATGAATTGTGAAAACAATTTTATTCTTTTATGTGACTGTAAATACACATTTGTGGAACAAATAAATATGTCTTCTTCTTATATGAAGACAATGGTATGACACTATTTTTAACATAATGAGTACTTTGATTTATTTCTTATGGAAGGTAGTCAACCCAGATATAAAAAGATAGGTGGTAAAAAATTACTTAGTTATATTTAGGATGCTTTTATTGCTTTTATTTATAAAAGAGAGACTTGGAAAAAAGAAAAGAAAAATTCACAGGTTAATTTAAAAAAAAATTTATTTCCTAATTTAAAAAGAGCTACAAATTTCAAATTTACCTTGTAATAGATGCAAAAATTTCTTCATAATTTGTAACACTGCAGTCTAATCTGTCCAGAAAAGATGTAGAAAAATGTAACACTCATACCTTTTAGAATAAAAAGGACACTCAATAATCTACATCAGAGAACTTTCTAGATAAATTGGCTGGCTGGAATACTTCTCTGTTTTGATCATAATTAGAAAAATAACATATGATAACAAAATGGTCAACAGTTAGCTATGGCTGTACTTTTATTGTGTTCATAATTATTCCTATGTATTATGAAGCTGTTGACAAGTTATTTATAAGTCAGTCAGTCAGTCAGTTCAGTTGCTCAGTCGTGTCTGATTCTTTGCGACCCCATGAATTGCAGCATGCCAGGCCTCCCTGTCCATCACCAACTCCTGGAGTTCACTCAGACTCACATCCATCGAGTTGGTGATGCCATCCAGTCATCTCATCCTCGGTTGTCCCCTTCTCCTTCTGCCCCCAATCCCTCCCAGCATCAGAGCCTTTTCCAATGAGTCAACTCTTTGCATGAGGTGGCCAAAGTACTGGAGTTTCAGCTTTAGCATCATTCCTTCCAAAGAATAGCCAGGACTGATCTCCTTCAGAATGGACTGGTTGGATCTCCTTGCAGTCCAAGGGACTCTCAAGAGTCTTCTCCAACACCACAGTTCAAAAGCATCAATTCTTCNTTCCAATGAGTCAACTCTTTGCATGAGGTGGCCAAAGTACTGGAGTTTCAGCTTTAGCATCATTCCTTCCAAAGAATAGCCAGGACTGATCTCCTTCAGAATGGACTGGTTGGATCTCCTTGCAGTCCAAGGGACTCTCAAGAGTCTTCTCCAACACCACAGTTCAAAAGCATCAATTCTTCAGTGCTCAACTTTCTCCACAGTCCAACTCTCACATCCTGGAAAAACCATAGCCTTGGCTAGACAGACCTTTGTTGGCAAGTAATATCTCTGCTTTTCAATATGCTATCTAGGTTGGTCATAACTTATCTCCCAATGAACAAGCATCTTTTAATTTCATGGCTGCAGTCACCATCTGCAGTGATTTTGGAGCCCAGAAATATAAAGCCTGACACTGTTTCCACTGTTTCCCCATCTATTTTATCGCATGAAGTGATGGGAACAGATGCCGTGAATTTAGTTTTCTGAATGTTGAGCTTTAAGCCAACTTTTTCACTCTCCTCTTTCACTTTCATCAAGAGGCTTTTTAGTTCCTCTTCACTTTCTGCCTTAAGGGTGGTGTCATTTGCATATCTGAGGTTATTGATGTTTCTCTCGGCAAACTTGATTCCAGCTTGTGCTTCTTCCAGCCCAGCGTTTCTCATGATGTACTCTTGTATATAAGTTAAATAAGCAGGGTGACAATATACATCCTTGACATACTCCTTTTCCTATTTGGAACCAGTCTGTTTTTCCATGTCCAGTTCCAATTGTTGCTTCCTGACCTGCATATTGGTTTCTCAAGAGGCAGGTCAGGTGGTCTGGGATTCTCATCTCTTTCAGAATTTTCCACAGTTTATTGTGATCCACAGAGTCAAAGGCTTTGGCATAGTCAATAAAGCAGAATAGATGTTTTCTGGAACTCTCTTGCTTTTTTGATGATCCAGTAGATGCTGGCAATTTGATCTCTGGTTCCTCTGCCTTTTCTAAAACCAGCTTGAAAATCTGGAAATTCATGGTTCATGTATTGCTGTAGCCTGGTTTGGAGAATTTTGAGCATTACTTTACTAGCGTGTGAGATGAGTGCAATTGTGCAGTAGTTTGAGCATTCTTTGGCATTGCCTTTCTTTGGGATTGGAGTGAAAACTGAGCTTTTCCAGTCATGTGGCCACTGCTGAGTTTTCCAAATTTGCTGGCATATTGAGTGCAACACTTTCACAGCATCATCTTTCAGTATTTGAAATAGCTCAACTGGAATTCCATCACTTCCACTAGCTTTGTTCATAATGATGTTTTCTAAGGTCCACTTGACTTCACATTCCAGGATGTCTGGCTCTAGGTGAGTGATCATACCATCGTGATTATCTTGGTCATGAAGATCTTTTTTTGTACAGTTCTTCTGTGTATTCTTGCCACCTTTTCTTAATATCTTCTGTTTATAAGTAACTGTGTAGTAATTGTGTAATTGTCTAGTTTAGCAAGTGATTCAGATTCTCATCACTAAATATGTGGAATTTAGTGATCTGTCTCTTCAAGACAGAGTAATATATATGCAATATATCTTCTCAGGCATGGCTTCAAGTTTTTTAAAAAAATTGCAACTTCTCTTTACCCATTTAATCTTATCATCTTTCAAAGACTGTCATTGAGTTTCACCTCCTTTATGAGCCACTTTCCATATTTTTTTAGCCAACACTGATTATTTCTGATCATCCAGATTGCTTTTATTTAAAAACTACAGTACTTATTGATTCATCAGAAATATTAGGAGAAAGTCTAGGGTTTAAATCTGCAATCTAGTAGTAGAAGAAATCTGCTTAAATAAGATTGATAAACCAGAAATTTGAAAAGAAAAAGATATTTAATGGCATAAAATATGACAAAGGAGATCATAAAGTCAATAGACAAAAATATTTAGAGAAAAATTTTTTCAACACAATGATGTAAGATTAACAACTGTAAAATACAAAGTCTTAGTAGTTTATTGAAGACTAAATCTAAATATCATGGAGCTTATATTACTTGTTTACCTGTTAATTACTTGTGTTTCCCTCTTAGAATATAAGTTCCACGAGAGTAGAACTTGTCTTTTGTTCACTATTTTAATATGATACCTAGAATAGTGTGTGAAATGTAGGAGGAACAGAAGAAATATGAACATAAAGATATTATTTTACCCTCCACAACTAGTAAAATATAAAGAAAACAGCTAGATCTGTTGCTAACTAGAATGTGGGTAAATTATATTCTTCACATTGCTAGAAAAATATGAGTTAGTAATTTTGGAAAGGAATTTCATAACAGCTATTAAAATTAGACACTATAATCTCACTCTGAGTTTTATCTTAGAAAAATGAAAATATGTAAAATGTACATGGCAGGACAGTGTTTAATGCAGAACTATTGATATATACAAAGCAGAAAGGGAAAAAAAAGGATGAATGTTCATCAATAGAGAAATGCTGAAACAACTTTCTATACATCCCTATTATGAAACTTTAAGCAGACAAACAAACAAGGGTTGAAGCTATCCTAGTTGAAATGAAAGGATTTCCACTACTACTGGATGAGGGGGAAAGGCAGAAAAGTCCTCTGTCATCCCCTTCTCCTCCTGCCCTCAAACTTTCCCAGGGTCAGGGTCTTTTCCAATGAGTCAGTTCTTCGCATCATGTGGCCAAAGTATTGAAGCTTCAGCTTCAGTATCAGTCCTTTCAATAAATATTCAGGACTGATTTCCTTTAGGATTGTCTGGTTTGATCTCCTTGCAGTCCAAGGGACTCTCAAGAGTCTTCTCCAACACCACAGTTCAAAAGCATCAAGTCTTTGTTGTTCAACTTTCTTTATGATCCAGCTCTCACATCCATATATGACTTCAGGAAAAACCATAGCTTTGACTAGACGGACCTTTGTTGGCAAAGTAATGCCTCTGCTTTTTAATATGCTGTCTAGATTGGTCATAGCTTTTCTTCCAAGGAACAAGTGTCTAATTTCATGGTTGCATTCACCATCCACAGTGATTTTGGAGCCCAAGAAAAGAAAGTCTGTCACTGTTTCCATTGTTTCCCCATCTATTTCCTATGAAGGGATGGGCCCAGATGCCGTGATCTTCATTTTTTGAATGTTGAGTTTTAAGCCAGTGTTTTCACTCTCCTCTCACTTTCATCAAGAGGCTCTTTAGTTCCTCTTCTCTTTCTGCCATAAAGATGGTGTCATCTGCATATCTGAGGTTATTGATATTTCTCCTGGCAATCTTGATTCCAGCTTGTGCTTCATCCCATCTGGCATTTCACCTGATGTATTCTGCATGTAAGTTAAATAATGGTCTGTAGCATGGGTTAAATGTGAAGATTAATGACACTGGAAAGAAGGTATGAATGACAGGCAAAATACGAAAAAGATTTTATTAAGTTGATATATTCCTATTAAATCATATAGGCATACAAAATATCTGAGTGAAAAGTAATGCAGAATAATAAAAAGAAATGGAAAGTGAAAGTCACTTAGTCCTGTCCATCTCTTTACAACCCCACAGACTGTAGTTCATGGAATTCTCCAGGCCAGAATACTGAAGTGGTAGTCATTCCCTTCTCCAGGGGATCTCCCCAACCCAGGGTTTGAACCCAGGTCTCCCGCATCACAGGTGGATTCATTACTACCTGAGCCCCTCACTAGGAAATCCTGACCAAGGGAGTTATTTAATGAACTATTTAATGAAGATCAATTTTTTTTTTCAATTAAGGTAGAGTGCAGTTATTTATTAATCATGCTAGTAAATGCAAGCAATATGGACCAGTGATCTGACCCTTCTCTCTCATAACACACATTCCTTATAGCAAAGTGCTTTAACTCCATATATGATCTGGATTGAGTTGGCCTGAACTCAGCTTCATTGGAATAGGATGTTCTTCCTTCTCAACCTCTGACACTTATTAGAGGGACAAAGAGGGTTGAAGTTAGTGGAGGTATTAAAAACAGTACAGCTGGAACAGACACCATGCTCCAAAATCAGAATCAGGTTTTGAACAAGTCATAAGTAACAGCTTTCATATGAAAAATAAAATCATTTTTAGGTGTCAAAATTCTACACTAACATGTGATAGGGGGAAAAAGATGATTCTGAGAACTTGTATATGTGTGACTTTCTTCAACTTTCAACTCAAGGCATCTATTGTATATATAGTTGGTCTTTTCAGTTTATGTGGTTCAAGTCTCTCCCAAATTCAGTATTGTAAATTGAGATGACATAAATTGATTTGTACCATTTTTTATTATTTAAAATGTAGCATTAACCCAAGTGAAGAGTTGACTCACTGGAAAAGACTCTGATGCTAGGAGGGATTGGGGGCAGGAGGAGAAGGGGACGACAGAGGATGAGATGGCTGGATGGCATCATCGACTCGATGGACACGAGTCTGAGTGAACTCTGGGGGTTGGTGATGGACAGGGAGGCCTGGTGTGCTGCAATTCATGGGGTCACAAAGAGTTGGACACGACTGAGCGACTGAACTGAACTGAACCCAGGTGAGCATAGTTGTGTAAATGTATGAACGCCATTTATTTTATTTTTAATTGGAGGACAATTACTTTACAATATTGTGATGGTTTCTGCCATTGATGTATCAATGGCCTCGTCAGCCATAAGTATACTTATGTCCCCTCTCTCATAAACCTCCCTCCCCATCTCACCCTTCTAGGTTGTCACAGAGCATCAGCTTTGGGTCCCTATGTCATATAACAAATTCCCACTGGCTCTCTATCTTACATATGGCATTGTATATGTTTCAGTGCTACACACTCGAATCATCTCACCTTCTCCCTCTCCAATTATGTCCAAAAATCTGTTCTCTATGTCTGCATCTCCATTGCTGTCCTATATCCATATCATCTTTTGAAGACTGTTTTCTGAGAGAAAGGTTCTACTATTTCTGCAAAGAAGATGAATGTACTAGGTGCAATTACGAACTTGAGTTAAATCTTCCTTCAATATTCATTCCCAAGAGAATTCAAGATCATCACTCCCCTCCTCCTCCCTTTATATATTCTCTTGGGAAATGGAGACTGATTAGTTCATTTTGATTTTCAAGATATTTTCTTCTCAAAACATTTCAATAACAAGGAATAGGCATATTTCCTTTTCTATTTCAACTTCAAGAATTTGATCATTAAAACTATTTTTAGTTGAAGTTTGGAAGTACTGCACATATAGATTTCCTTTTGAAACATGGCTTTGAAGGAAGAGAGGGTCATGTAACCCATTTATAGCATTACTTTATGCTCTCTGTTCTGTTGCAAGACTTCCAAAGAATTAATTAAAAGTTGATAGGATTGCCCCTAAAAGCAATTATCCCTTCTGTCTGAAATGCTGAGTATGCATTATTGAGTTTTCAAATAAACTGAAAAAAAAATTCAGTCAGGAAATAGTATTATCTTAATTTATAAATATTAACACAAGAAAATATCTGATTTGTTTTAAATGCTTACTCCACATTGTATTATCAGTATTATCTCTTCTTGCCTGTTTAAAAGCTTACCAGAATACATTCCCAATATATCATAACAGTGCACAATCACACATAATTTCTCTGCTATTGAATAGAGTGTTCTAGTTGAGATGTTTTTGGAATTTAGAGACAGCATTTCAGCAGATTTATACTGTGCTTCAATTTCATAGTTGAGGAACCCCTCTAACCTGTTTGTCTTTTCAATCTTGCAGTATGGAGGACTGAAGGCTTCAGGGACTTTTGACCTTTAACCCTTAAATCCTTTATCTTATCATTCTAACATGACTGTCCCATTTTCTATATAAACATTTAATTTTTCTCCCTCCACATATATGCACACACACATACACAAACACAATAAGAGATTAATGAAAGTTACAGGCAGCAATTGAAATTGCTTGCATTGCAGAGTTTTCTGTTTCGTCATATCTTTAAAAAAAATGAAGTCTTTGAAAAACAATAGCTATTATATTTTAGTGTCTTTATCATGGCAAGAAACTGTGCTAAAGCCCAATTGTAATACTTTCATTTAAAGATGAAGAGTTAAAGCTTAGAGATGTTGAGCTTGTCTGTGGGGGAGAGTAAGTTTTCAGACCAAGATCTGAATCTACAAAGTCTGATTCCAAAATCTCTCATTATGTTGCCACACATGAGTCACAGAAAACACACTTTATGCCCAAGACAGAGGTGGAGAAAAATGTTTCAAAGGATGACATGACACATTACCTTTTAGATCTCCAGATTCCAAGAATAATGGGAGGTCAAAAAAAAAAAAAAAAAAAAAACACAGAACTAGGCTCTCCTGTGACTGTCTCTTATACACATCTCACCTGTGCTGAACTCACTGACGCTTACAGGCTCTCCCTGTTCATCCCAAGCAAATGCAATCATAACATCCTCACCAAACTGACTTGCACCGGATAAATCAACACCACCATGAGCTAGCCACTCATTTATTATTTGTGGATTTTAACAGAGACATTTTGATTGGGGTTCCATTGAAGAGCTGTGGTTACAGTGATGCTAAGGGGAATTAGGTGACAGAAAGGGAAAAACCTAAAATTATTCCTGGGATTTTTAAATATTAAATAATCTTCATGAAGTGCTAATGGAAAGCATCTGAGTTGCCAGATGATATTTTGCAACTCCCTACATAATCTCACATAGCTCTGGTAAGATGCTCATTGATATTTGAAAAACAAAATGATAGGCAGCAGGCAACCAAAGTAGCAAGGATATAACCTGATGAAGTGTGAAGTCGCTCAGTCATGTCCGACTCTTTGCGACCCCATGGACAGTAGCCTACCAGGCTCCAGGTCCATGGGATTTTCCAGGCAAGAACACTGGAGTGGGCTGCCATTTCCTTCTCCAACAAAAAATGTCCATTCTCTTTCCAATGTTTATGTTACAATAAGTATCAGCATATATAATTGCTTGGACATGATTTATTTGGTTAATTCACATTTTTTTTTTTTTTTAGGGTCTTCGTTTTGAAGTTGATAAGAAGTATGTTGGAAGAATTTTTGACTTTCATAAATCTTTCCGGTAATTGGTTGAGAAAACAAGAATAAAATTTCCCCAAAATTTCATGAAATGTTCGTGGTTCCTTGACTTTATAATACAGTGCCATAATTTCAGTGATTCTTTGAGATTTTGACAACAGGATCATTGATTTCCACAAATAAATTTTTGTCTCCTCTAGAACAAGGAGAAAGGGCAGTGACAAACAGTGCCCTAAATTTTCTAAAAGTTAGGAAACCTAAAATTTCTCTATGTATGTCTATATTTTTAAAGATAGTGGGATCTTCTGAATTATTTAGTTGTTTCTGGTATGTTTAGCCTTTTCTTCTGCGAGCCACCTGAGAACTGCATCAATGTACTATTCTGTTCACTGATGAAAATGTCAAAGATCAGGCTTAAACATGTTAAATAAAACTGAGCCAATCAGTCCCCTACTGTTGTTCATTTTCAGGCCAACTTTATTCAAAGACTGCTTTACTCCCTGTTGTTACTTCTTTGCTAAGCCTGTAATTGTCAGTAAACATTATCAAACAGGTTTGGGATTGTCACTGTGAAGTAGATGCTCTTGACTATGATCAAAAGTAACAATTCAAAAGCAGGATTAAGTCAAATATCATTAATGCAGGCTGTTACCCAGAATAGTGCTGAAAACACCCAGGCCACTCTCTCAAACTTGCTAAAATGTTCTCGAGGACTGATTCTATTCTATATTTCTGTGAAAATTATCAGGAAAATAACAAAAATTTTAAAATAAATTTTTGAATTATGAAGAATAAGACATATTCTTCTAAAAATTTTGCTGATTCAAGTAATCACATCAATAGATGTGATCACATCGTCATTGTTAGCAGACCATTTTTTCTTTGAAATATATTCACAAATTTGATATTGCTATATATATAAAATTATATGTTTATATTTTGTTTTTTCTTTTTTTACTTAACATAGATACTGTGAAGTTTCTCACATCCTTAAACATATGCTATCTGTAATGTTATAATTCAGGGTGTCCACAAAGCTAGGGAACAGAGAATAAATTTATTCTTAAATAATATGCAAGCTACATATTCAAATAATGCTCAACATATTTTCAGGTTAAATGCCTCTAAATTTATAGCAATGGGTTCAATTGTTAATCTGAAAACAGTACAATAAATATAATACAGGTGTCAAAGTGTCTAGAAATACTAGGATAAAAAGGTTTAAATATTGTAATTCTATCAGATTAACAATTACACCCACTGCTTTAAATTTAGAGATGTTTCATCTGAAAGGTATCTGTAGGCTAATGATCACTGGAGTATATTATTTAAACATACAGCCAAGATATGATTTAAAAGTAAGTTTATGTTACATTTCCCAGAAGTAGTTTCTTTACTTAAAGTTACACATCTGAATTTGGATATCAGTTTTTGATATATTTTTTCTTAGTGGTAAAACATGATCTGCCATTTTATTTTTATAGAGAAAGAAAAGATCAACAAATTTCCACCAAACCAATACTCTCACCCTTTTCTCTGCAAAATGTGTCTGAAGTTAGAGCTTCCAAAATGTAAAGTCACTTTTGGACCACATTCCTGGAACTCTCTAGATCCTATTGTTTTGATAATTTTATCTTTTTAAAAAAATCTTCTGGGTAATATACTTAGCTGTAGAAAAGGCAGGCAGATAGCATTATCAGAAAAAAAAAAAAAATCTCACCATAAGATTATAAAATGTAAACACTGAACCAAGAGTGAAGGCAAAAGAATTGTTTATTTTGGCTTTCACATCCCTCATCAGATCATAACAAGGCGTCTATTTTCGCTGATATAATGATAGTCCCATCTTCACTTTCTGGTAAAAGCCCTCTTCTGTTAGTATGGTTAAATGTGAACCAAGAGCCCAGAATGGGGTTAAACACTTTATTCCAAGATGAGAAATGTTGAAAGAAACCCAACCTTGACAAATTATATTTTAAAAATGATGTCTGCAAAGCACCAGCCACTCGGCTCAGTTATGAAGACAAGAAATTAATTAAGACATAGTCTGTGTCCTCAAACAACACACATTCTGATGTGGAGTTGTAGTTATTGTTCAGTTGCTCAATCATATCTGACACTTTGCAACCTCATGACTAGAGCACATCAGGCTTCCCTGTCCTTCACCATCTCCCAGAACCTGTTCAAACTCATGTCCGTTGAGTCAGTGATGTCATCCAACCATCTCTTCCTCTGTTGTCCCCTTCTCCTCCTGCCTTCAATCTTTCCCAGCATCAGGGTCTTTTCCAATGGGTCAGCTCTGCATCAGGTGGCCAACATATTGGAGCTTCAGCTTCAGCATCAGTGTTTCTAATGAATATTCTGGACTGATTTCCTTTAGGATTGACTGGTTTGATCTTCTTGCAGTTCAAGGGACTCTCAAGAGTCTTTTCCAACACCACAGTTCAAAAGCATCAATTCTTCAATGCTCAGCCTTCTTTATGATCCAAATCTCACATCCATACATAACTACTGGAAAAACCATAGCTTTGACTATACGGACTTTGTCAGCAAAGTAATGTCTCTCTTTTTTTTAATATGCTGTCTAGGTTGGTAACAGCTTTTCTTCAAAGGGGCAAGCATCTTTTAATTTCAAGGCTGCAGTCACCATCTGTAGTGATTTTGGAACCCAAGAAAATAAAGCTTGTCACTGTTTCCTTTGTTTCCCCATCTATTTGCCATGAAGTGATTGGACTGGATGTCAAGATCTTTGTTTTTTGAATACTGAGTTTTAAGTCAGATTTTTCACTTTTTCACTTTCATTAAGAGGCTCTTTATTTTTTTTTATTTTATTTTTTTTTTAATTTTATTTTACTTTATTTTACTTTACAATACCGTATTGGTTTTGCCATACATTGACATGAATCCACCATGAGTGTATATTAGCTCCCAATCCCGAATCCCCCTCCCACCTCCCACCCCACATCATCTCTCTGACTCATCCCTGTGCACCAGCTCCAAGCATCCTGTATCCTGTACCGAACTTAGGCTTGTGCTTCGTTCTTACATGTTAGTTTACATGTTTCAATGCCATTCTCCCAAATCATCCTATCCTCTTCCTCTCCCATAGAGTCCAAAAGTCCTTTCTATACATTTGTGTCTCTTTTGCTGTCTCACATACAGGGTCATCACTGCCATCTTTCTATATTCCATATATCCTCTTTGGTGTCTGCCATAAGAATGGTGTCATATGCTTATCTGAGGTTATTGATATTTCTCCCTGCAATCGTTATTACAACCAAGCTTCACCCAGCTTGGCATTTCACGTGATGTACTCAGCATATAAGTTAAATAAGCAGGGTTCAATAAGTTAAATATACAGCCTTGATGTACTTCTTTCCCAGTTTTGAACTAGTCTGTTGTTCCATGTCTGCTTCTAACTTTTGCTTCTTGAACTGCATATAGGTTTCTCAGGAGACAGTTAACGTAGTCTGGTATTCCCATTTCTTGAAGAATTTCCCATAGCTTGTTATGACTCACACAGTCAAAGGCTTTAGCGTAGTCAATGAAACAGAAGTAGATATTTTTCTGGAATTCTCTTGCTTTTTCTATGATCCAATGAATGTTGGCAATTTGATCTCTGGTTCCTTTGCCTTTTCTAACATCTGGGTTTTCAGTTCATATATTATTGAAGCCTAGCTTAGAGGATTTTAAGCATGACCTTCCTAGCATGTGAGATGAGTGCAATTGTGTGGTAGTCTGAACATTCTTTGGTATTGATCTTCTTTGGGATTGGAATGCAAACTGACCTTTTCCCATCTTGTGGCCACTGCTGAGTTTTCCAAATTTGCTGATATACTGAGTGCAGCACTATCACAGCGTCATTGTTCAGGATTTGAAATAGCTCAGCTGGAATTCCATCACCTACACTAGCTTTGTTCGTAGTGATGCTTCCTAAGCCCCACCTGATTTCACACTCAAGGATGTCTGGCTCTAGGTGAATGACCACACCATCATGGTTATCTGGGTCATTAAGATTTTTTTTCTTTTTATAGTTTTTCTGTGAATTATTGCCACTTTTTAAAATCTTTTGCTACTGTTAGGTCCATAACGTTTCTGTCCTTTATTGTGTCTATTTTTGCATGAAATTTTTTTTTTTCTGTTTTATATCTTTTTTTTTTTAAATTTTATTTTTACTTTATTTTACTTTACAATACCGTATTGGTTTTGCCATACATTGACATGAATCCACCATGGGTGTATATTAGCTCCCAGTATCTCTAAGATTCTTGAAGAGATCGCTAGTCTTTCCCATTCTATTGTTTGCCTCCCTTTTTTTGCATTGTTTGTGTAGGAAGCCTTTCTTATCTCTCCTTGCTATTTTTTGGAATTCTGCATTCAGATGGGTATATCTTTCCTTTTCTCTTTTGCCTTTCACTTTTTAAAAATCTTTTTCCTCATCTATTTGTAAGGCATTCATTAGACAACCAGTTTTCCTTTTTACATTTCTTTTCCTTGGGGGTGGTTTTGATCACTGCCTCCTGTACAATGTTAGGAACCTCCATCCATAGTCCTTCTGTCCTTAGTTCTTCAGGCATTCTGTCTATCAGATATAATCCCTTGATGTGGAGTAGAGATAAGTAACTCTGATTATAGAGCACCATGATATCAAAGGAACAAGACAAGAGAGGATATCTGACAAAGGTTAAAGACATAAGAGGATATTTGATAAAGGGTTAATATCCATTATATATAAAGAACTCATACAGCTCAATACTATACACACACAAAAATAAGTAACCAGTAATGGTCAGAGGATATAAATAGATATTTTTCCAAAGAAGACATACAGATGGCTAATAAGCATGTGAAAAGATGCTCACCTTGACAAATTATCAGGGAAATGCAAATCAAAACCAGAGTGAGATATTACCTCACCTCTGTCAGAGTGGCTATTATCAAAAGAACAAAAAATTAAAATTAAAAAATATTGGTGATTGTGTGGAAAAAAGGAACACTTCTACATTATTTGTGAGAATGTAAATTGGTTCAATCCCTATGGAAAACATCATATAGGTTCCTAAAAAATTAAAACTACCATATGACCCAGCAATCCCACTTCTGAGTATTTATCCAAAGAAAATGAGAGAATAATTCAAAAGATTTATGCACCCCTCTGTTAATTGCTATAGCCAACATATGGAAACAACATTAATATCAATCAATGATGAGTGGATAAAGATATGGTATATGTATACAGTAGAGTACTACTCAGCCATAAAAAAGAGTGAAATCTTGCCTTTTGCAACAGCATGGGCAGATGTTGAAGGTATTATGCTAAGTGAAATAAGTCAAACAGAGATAGACAAATATACAGTATGATTTCACTCATGTGTGGTATTTGGAAAAAGCAAAAACAGCAAAACAAAACTCATAGATAAGGAGAACAGATTGGTGGTTGCAAGAAAGAAGGAGCATTGAAGGGTGGGCAAAATAGTCACCCATTTTGATCAAGAGATACAACTTCCAAGATATAAAATAAATAAGTCATGAGGACGTTAAAAAAATGATATGCAAGGGATAGCATTAGGTAAAAACTTCAACAAGATTGCAATAAGAGAGCATTAATTATACAAATCCTTTATGATTATACAGTGGAAGTGAGAAATAGATTTAAGGGCCTAGATCTGATAGATAGAGTGCCTGATGAACTATGGAATGAGGTTCATGACATTGTATAGGAGACAGGGATCAAGACCATCCTGATGGAAAAGAAATGCAAAAAAGTAAAATGGCTCTCTGGGGAGGCCTTACAAATAGCTGTGAAAAGAAGAGAAGCAAAAAGCAAAGGAGAAAAGGAAAGATATAAGCATCTGAATGCAGAATTCCAAAGAACAGCAAGAAGAGATAAGAAAGCTTTCTTCAGTGATCAATGCAAAGAAATAGAGGAAAAGAACAGAATGGGAAAGATTAGAGATCTCTAAAAAAATTAGAGATACCAAAGGAAAATTTCATGCAAAAATAGGCTTGAAAAAGGACAGAAATGGTATGGACCTAACAGAAGCAGAAGATATTAAGAAGAGGTGGCAAGAATACACAGAAGAACTGTACAAAAAAGATCTTCATGACCCAGATAATCACAATAGTGTGATCACTCATCTAGAGTCAGACATCCTGGAATGTGAAGTCAAGTGAACCTTAGAAAGCATCACTATGAACAAAGCTAGTGGAAGTGATGGAATTCCAGTTGAGGTCTTTCAAATAGTGAAAGATGATGTTGTGAAAGTGCTGCACTCAATCTGCCAGCAAATTTGGAAAACTCAGCAGTGGCCACAGGCCTGGAAAAGGTCAGTTTTCATTCCAATGCCAAAGAAAGGCAATGCCAAAGAATGCTCAAACCACCGCACAATTGCACTCATCTCACATGCTAGTAAAGTAATGCTCAAAATTCTCCAAGCCAGGCTTCAGCAATACGTGAACCATGAACTTCCTGATGTTCAAGCTAGTTCTGAAAAAGGCAGAGGAACCAGAGATCAAATTGCCAACATCTGCTGGGTCATGGAAAAAGCAAGAGAGTTCCAGAAAAACATCTATTTCTGCTTTATTGACTATTCCAAAGTCTTTGACTGTGTGGATTTTTATAAACTGTGGAAAATTTTGAAGGAGATGGGAACACCAGACCACTTGACCTGCCTCTTGAGAAATCTGCATGCAGGTCAGGAAGCAACAGTTAGAACTGGACATGGAACAACAGACTGGTTCCAAATAGGAAAAGGAGTACATCAAGGCTGTATATTGTCACCCTGCTTATTTAACTTATATGCAGAGTACATCATGAGAA
>SJYT01017974.1:22845-35886 GCA_006410635.1 Cephalophus harveyi | reverse complement strand
TACAATTGAGGTAGTAGATAGAGAGGCCCCAGGCTGAGCAGCTGTAGCTGGTCTCCTGCCGATGCTTCAAGATGGGGTACCAGGAGGAGCATCGGCCCCACTCAGGTGCATTCTTGTGAATTTCCCCATCCAACACATGCACAGAGAAGGCCCTTAGTCTAGGGGAAGGACAAAAGGAGGGAGAGGCCAGCAGGAATCCATCTTAGCTGAGATGTGTCCTCACACCAGGATCAAATGTGGAGACGACTGGCCAGAGATAACCCAAAAACCTGCCCCCAGGTAAGCAATCTAAGCCACCCCATTGGGTTCAACTCACTCTGAGCTCACCTGTGTGTTCTTTCATACATGTTTTGCTTTTTCCAAACGTACTTTGCTGCTGACAAAAAACTTTTATCTTTTTCATAATCTTGGTCTCTTTGCTGAATTCCTTCTTCAAAGAAGATAAGAACCAAGGTCCTTATTCCAGCTTTTCAGTACTGAAATCACTATGAGAAATCTATTTTTCAGTATTTTTCTCTTGAGTGAGAATTTTTGACCCCAATAAAGAAATCAAATTATTGTTTCTTCTTTTTCTAGGCAGTTTGGCCAGATATAACCTAGAAACTTGCCCCCAGGTAAGCAATCTAAGCCACTCCATTGGGTGCAACTCACTCTGAGCTCACCTGTGTGTTCTTTCATACGTATTTTGCTTTTTCCAAACGTACTTTGCTGCTGACAAAAACTTTTATCTTTTTCATAATCTTGGTCTCTTTGCTGAATTCCTTCTTCAAAGAAGATAAGAACCAAAGTCCTTATTCCAGCTTTTCAGTACTGGAATCACTATGAGAAATCTATTCTTCAGTATTTTTCTCTTGAGTGAGAATTTTTGACCCCAATAAAGAAATCAAATTATTGTTTCTTCTTTTTCTAGGCAGTTTTTATAAAATGCACAGGTATTCTTTGCAAAGAAGAGGGAATAACATTTATTTTTGTAATAAGCAATGTATTTACAGGGTTCAAAATATAAAGTACATAAAATGGTCATCAGTGGTATATTCCAACTCTCACTCCTGAACGCTTAATTCTCCGCTTCTATATTCTTCCAGAAACAGTCTAAGCAAATACTATAAATACACATGCATGTGTGTATATGTATATATACAAACTTTTCCCCCATTTTTGCACAATTCATAGTGTATTAAGTCTACTATTCTGGTTTGCTTTTTTTACATCTAATATGTATTAGGTGTAATTTCATATCAGTACATTAAAAGCACTCTCATTCCTTATTATGGTTTTGGAATGTGCCATTAGATGCATGTGCCATAGTTTATTTAACTAGTCTCAAAAGGTAGCTTTAAATTAATATAATTGAAACTGACAACTCTAAAAACTGCAAATGAAAACAATTATAATTCAGTTTTCCAACCACAGAGGAAACATATTTATACACAAGATAAAGACTAAATTGTTCCTATAATAAATGCAAATTTGTCTTAAGTATTTAAAAAACTTAAGAGATTTTACTTACCTGCACATCAGTGGTGATATTTTGAAAAGAAAACAATCTTGACATCTTCTAGTATGTAAGGAATTCCTTTGGGATTATGAATAGTGTGTTAGGAAATTGCAGAAACTCTTTCAGTTTGAAAACAGTGGTAAATCACCAAAATGAGCTTTGGAAGGAAGTGTTCCTGTAGTTGTTTAGTCATTAAGTTGTGTCTGACTGTTTTGCCACCTCATGGACTGTATCCTGCCAGGCTCCTCTGTCCATGGAGTTCTCCAGGCAAGAATACTGGAGTGGGTTGCCATTTCCTTCTCTAAGAACACTGGAGTCAGTTGCCATTTCTTTCTCCGGGATGTCTTCCCAACCCGAGTATCAAACCTGCATTTCCTGCTTGGTAGGCAGATTCTTTACCACTGAGCCACCTGGTGTTTCAAAAAATATAATTGATTGCAGTGGAATGATTAATACACTTCAAGAGTCTTCCTTACAAGTGAGTGGGATCTTGTGTAATGATCCAAAAAATTCCATTCATGGCCTATCTGGATGATTGAGCCTCTTTTATTAACCAGACACATGCCCTCACCAATCCTACTTACATTTTTTTTTTTTTTTACTGCTTGATACAGCAAATCTGTTTCTTTCAATTACCTAAAATATCTTTAGAATGTCATTTATCTCTATCTTCTGTCCAGTAGGTCTTGATTTAGTAGTTTCATTGAGATAAAATTGATATTTGGTGTTAAAAATAGAGGGCTTCCCCAAGAGCTCAGCAGGTAAAGAATCCCCCTGCAATGCAGGAGACACAGCAGACTCAGATTCAATCCCTGGGTTGGGAAGATCCCCATGCTGTCTGGCACCTGATACCTACTCCAGTATTTTTGCCTGGGAAATCCCATGGACAAAGGAGCCTGGTGGGTTACAGACCAATAGGTTGCAAAGAGTTGGACACGGCTGAGCAACTAAGAGGGCTTCTTAAATTATCATATGGTAAAACTGACTTTTACCAGTAAGCATTTCTATAAATGTGAACACATGTATGTATAGATTCATGTAATCACCACCATAATCAGAATACAGAACATTTTAAGCACTGACATCCTCTCTCCCTGTGCAAAAGGAAACAAACTAAAATTAAAAACCTCCTTTGTGCTGTCCATATGTCCATAAACACATATTTTCACCCCAGTAGTTTTGTACTACTATTCATCCATTTACTCAGTGAAAAAGATATGAGTTGTTTCCAACTTTAGTGAGTATGAATAGAATTTCTATAAACGTGTGTGTTAGATATATGAGTGAAAGTCAGTCAGTTGTGTCTGACTCTGCGACCCCATGGACTATAGCCTACCAAGCTCCTCTGACCATGGAATTCTCTGGGCAAGAATACTGGAGTGGGTAGCCATTCTTTTCTCCAGGGAATCTTCCCATCCCAGGGATCAAACCCAGGTCTCCCACATTACAGGCGGATTCTTTACCGTCTGAGCCATCAGGGAAGCAAAAACGTACGTGTACATGCTTTTTTTGTGGATATAACTGTTAATCTCCCTTGGATAAATAGAGAGGGATTGCTGGGTCACAGGGTAAGTGTTTATAAGAAACTACCAAACNATCTTCCCATCCCAGGGATCGAACCCAGGTCTCCCACATTGGCGGATTCTTTACCGTCTGAGCCATCAGGAAAGCAAAAACGTACGTGTACATGCTTTTTTTGTGGCTATAACTGTTAATCTCCCTTGGATAAATAGAGAGGGATTGCTGGGTCACAGGGTAAGTGTTTATAAGAAACTACCAAACTGTTTCTCCAGAGTTGCTGTGTACATTTTGCATTTCTGACAGCAATGTGGGTTCAGATTCTTCCACATGCTATCTGGCACCTGATATTGTCCATTGTTTTAGTCATTTTAATAGCTGTGTAGTAGTATCTCATTAGGAGACGGCATGGCAACCGACTCCAGTACTCTTGCTGGAAAATTCCGTGGATGGAGGAACCTGGTGGGCTGCAGTTCATGGGGTTGCTAAGAGTCAGACACAACTGAGCGACTTCACTTTCACTTTTCACTTTTATGCATTGGAGAAGGAAATGGCAACCCACTCCAGTGTTCTTGCCTGGAATTCTCAGGGAAGGGGAGCCTGGTGAGCTGCCGTCTATGGGGTCGTGCAGAGTTGGACACAACTGAAGCGACTTAGCAGCAGCAGCAGTATCTCATTGTGGTTTTAATTTGCATTAATGGTTAATTTGTGACTCTTTGGACTGTAGCCTGCCAGGCTCCTCTGTTAATCGGGTTTTTAAGGCAGGAANCCACTCCAGTGTTCTTGCCTGGAATTCTCAGGGAAGGGGAGCCTGGTGAGCTGCCGTCTATGGGGTCGTGCAGAGTTGGACACAACTGAAGCGACTTAGCAGCAGCAGCAGTATCTCATTGTGGTTTTAATTTGCATTAATGGTTAATTTGTGACTCTTTGGACTGTAGCCTGCCAGGCTCCTCTGTTAATCGGGTTTTTAAGGCAGGAATACTGGAGTGGGTGCCATTTCCTTCTCCAGGGGATCTTCCCGACCCAGGGATTGAACCTGAATTTCCTCTGTCTCCNCTGTAGCCTGCCAGGCTCCTCTGTTAATCGGGTTTTTAAGGCAAGAATACTGGAGTGGGTGCCATTTCCTTCTCCAGGGGATCTTCCCGACCCAGGGATTGAACCTGAATTTCCTCTGTCTCCTGCATTGGAGGTGTATTCTTTATCCGCTGAGTCATCGGAGAAGCCCTTTTAATGCTTATTTGCATTGCATATCCTCTTTAGTGAAATGTCCAAGCTTTTTACCCATTTTTGAAAATTGGGTTGTTGTTTTTTTAGTAAAAGTTTCAGGAATTTTAAAAATATATATTCTGAATACAAGTTACTTGTCAGATACATGATTTTCAAGCATTTCCTTCTATTTTGTAACTTGTCTTTTAGCAATGTCTTTCACAGACCAAACATTTTAAATTTTGTCGTCTAATTTGTTAATTATTTTCTTTTATAGATCATGCTTTTGGTGTCATGAAGAAACTTTTACCTAACCCTAGCTCATGAAGATTTTATCCTATGTTTACTTCTGAAAGTTTAATAGCTTTATATTTTACATTTAGATCTATGGCCTATTTTGAGTTCATTTATGTACAAAGAATGACCTTTAGGTTGAGGCTGTTTATTTCTCCCACATATGGATGTCTTAATTTTTTCAACACTATTGACTGAAAAGACTATCCTTTCTTCACTGAATTGTCTTTGAACCTTAGTCAAAAATCAGCTGGCTATATTTCTATGAGTCTATATCTGGACTTTCTATTCTGTTCTGTGACCTGAACGTCTATCCTCTAGCCAATGCTGTATGTCTTGATTATCACAACTTTATATTAAGACTTCATATTGGGTATTATGATTCATCCATTTCTATTCTTTAAAAAATTCTTATTACTCTTCTAGTTACATTGCCTTTCCATATAAATCCTAGAATCAGCTTCTCTATAACTACAGATTTGGAATTATACTATACCTATAGATGACATCTTTACCANTTATCACAACTTTATATTAAGACTTCATATTGGGTATTATGATTCATCCATTTCTATTCTTTAAAAAATTCTTATTATTCTTCTAGTTACATTGCCTTTCCATATAAATCCTAGAATCAGCTTCTCTATAACTACAGATTTGGAATTATACTATACCTATAGATGACATCTTTACCATGTCTTTCCATCCATGAATATGATGTCTCCCCATTTCTTTAGGTCTTCTCTGAGCTCTTTCATGAGCACTTCAAAATTTTCATCATAAGATCTTGTATATTTTGTTAGATTTACAATTAAACCTTTTATTTTTGCCTTTATTTTAAATGGTATTTTTTAAATGTTGGTTTCCAATGCATATGAATAATATGTAAATATAAAATAGATTTTTGTACATTGATTTTGTATCCGACCTTATTAAACTCAGTGATGAGTTCTAGACATATTTTGGTAGATTCCTTGGGATTTTCTGCATAGACAATTATGCTGACTGTCAATGAGGAAAGCCTGTTTCCTCTGTTCTGTGTGCCGTCTGTTTTGTTTTACGGTGCTGGCTGGGACCTTCAGTGTGACGCTAAATAAGAGTAGTGAGAATGTACACCCTTGCCTTGTTTCCAATATTAGCATTCAGGTTTTCACTGTTGAATTTTTTCACATTTGAGTATGATGTTGACTATAGCTTTAAAAAAATTTTTTTTTCAAGGATATATATTTTTTCAGTTTTCTTCATTATTCAATATTTATTGAGCAGTGACCTTTTTTTTTTAATTGGAGGGTAATAGTTGGGTTTTTTTCAAAGATGTCCCTAATCGAGTTGAGGATGCCTGCTCAGAGTTTTTACAATGAATGAGCATTGAATGTTACCACTTGCTTTCCCCTGACCTGTTGATAAGATCATGTAGTTTTTATCTTTTCATCTGTCAGTGTGGTCAATTACATTGCTTGGTTTTCTAATATTGAACCTATTTGCATCCTCAAGATGAACCCCTCCTACTGGTTGTGATGAACTTTCATACACTGCTGAATCTGATTTGCTAATACTTTGTTGAGGATTTTTACATCTATATTCATAGGGGTTATGGTCTGTAATTGTCTTTTTGTATTATTGTTATCTAGCTTTGGTTTCAGGTTTATGCTGACCTTATGATTTGAGAAGTGTTCCCCGCTTCTATTTTTTGAAGGATATAGAGTTGATGTTATTTCTTCTTTAAATGTTTGATAATTTCACTAGTAAATTCTATCTGGGCCTAGAAATTTCTTTTTTCAGAAGGCTTCAGATTACTGTTTCTTTAAAAGACAGGCTTTAAATAAAAATCTCCATGTAAAATTTTTCTTAAAAAACCTGACCTCCAGAAAATTAATTCTCACTTAGTAATTAATGTGTACTTATTGTTGGCAGTTGTTTCAAAGGAAATAAAAGATATGGGTCTGCTTCCCAGGTGGCTCAGTGGTAAAGAATCCACCTACCAATGCAGGAGACATGGGTTCAATCCCTGAGTCAGGAAGATCCTCTGGAGAAGGAAATGGCAACCCAATCCAGTTTTCTTGCCTGGAAAATCCCATGGACAGAGAAGTCTGGTGGGCTACAGTCCATGGGGTCACAAAGAGTTAGACACGACTAAGCAACTGAGTAATTAATGTGTACTAGTTATTGAGAGTACTTTCAAAGGAAAGAAAGAAGGGCCTGCCTTAATATAATTATGGCACAGCTTTGGTCAAAAAGCACTTTCAAATGGATTATTCAAAATGTGACTAAGAAGAAAGGATAGAACAATGGATAAGAGCATGCATGAACTTTGGCAAGGGAAAAGTTTATATTTTGTACAGTTAACTTCTCTAACCATTTTTTTACTCATTTGTAAAAGAATAATAACATGTACATGGCTGAGTTGTAAGAATTAAATGAGTTAATGCTTGTCAAGGGCTTCATACAAAGCAAACACCTAATAAGTAGTAGTTAACATTAGTGTGACTTTACAGGAAAAATTATAACAATGTATACAGAAAAGAACAGTACCATGGATTGAAAGTAAGTGCTTTCCATCCCTCTAGAGAGAATTATATAACTTTAAATTTTTAATGAAATCTAAGTGCTTATATTTTCAGATTTATTATTCTGTAAATATTTATCAGGCTCCTCTGTCCACGGGATTCTCCAGGCAAGAATACTGAAGTGGGTGGCCATTTTCTTCTCCAGGGGATCTTCCTGACCCAGGAATCGAACCCGGGTCTCCTGCATTGCAGGCAGATGATTTATCAACTGAGCTATGAGGGAAGCCTATACTATATATAAGCTCTATATAAATGTTAATAATTATTGCCATTGCCATTGAGACATTAGTTGAAAGGTCAGAGAAGGATCAGATTACAGAATGTTTTGAGATGATGTGAGACTACTGGAGGCATCATAGCTTCTTTTTAGTCGAGTGAATATGATGCTATTTTTGGATGTTAACCAGTCTTGGCTTTTAACATCAGATATACTCAGCATTAATTAAAATTTTATTCATATTTTATTTAATTTTCATGCTACATCTATATTTAAAAGGATGATAAAGCATACCAACCAAGATTCTAAGATCTGGGTCAAAGTCTTTCATTGTTTGATATTATTTAACGACCTGGAACCCAAAAAGTCAAGGCAACTAATATACAACAAAGTTATAGATTCTTTTAACATCAGATATACTCAGCATTAATTAAAATTTTATTCATATTTTATTTAATTTTCATGCTACATCTATATTTAAAAGGATGATAAAGCATACCAACCAAGATTCTAAGATCTGGGTCAAAGTCTTTCATTGTTTGATATTATTTAACGACCTGGAACCCAAAAAGTCAAGGCAACTAATATACAACAAAGTTATAGATGAAAGAGAAAATGATGAGTGGTAATTAATGATAGGAAGGTGAGATTGCAGACAGAGGCAAAAATAGACTCAGTAAAGCAATCATGCATAAGAAAAATATATTTTAACATTTAAAAGATAGAAATTGGTAGAATTTAAGTGTGTGGAAAACAATGAGTCAAATATAATACTGAAATCGAACTTATTTAAATAGATTGGATAAGCACCAAGCAGCAACATTAATTAAAAAAAAAAAAAAAGGAAACATACATACAGGGAAATATACTCAAATTTAGTGTAAAAATTGCCTGAGCCTGACATCCCTTCCACTCTGTTCTGTCCACATACAATCTCATCCCCTTCCAATTCATTCTACAGATAGAGGGACTACTTTTATATTGCCAATTTGATAACTTAACTCAATAGATTTCCATTGCTAGTGGGGTGAAATCCTAAACCCTTAACATGAAGTCCATAACCCTTAAACATGCCTATATGACCTAGTTCCCCCTTTATCTTTACTAGCACCATTTCCCCTTGATAACTTTCAACCATGCTGCCTTATCTTGGTTCCTGAAACTTGCAAGCTTCTCCCCAACCCCAAGAGACTGTCAGGAATGTTCTTTTCCGACTTAGTTTGACTAATTTTTCCTCTTCTTCAGGCCTCAGTTAAATGTTACTTCAGGGAATCATCTCTGAACCCCAAATCTAAAGTAGATCTCCTCATAGCACCTTAATCATACATTTGTAATTATATATTCACAAATGATTTACTTTAGTATCTTTTTGCCTACTATATACTGCAAGCTCCTAAGTCACATGTGATCTTGACTTAACCTAGTGTCTTTCATTTAAAGTTTCAAGTTTCTACCAAATGCATTTTCTGTGCCAGTGACTACACTTGATGCTAGGCTTATAGAAATGGATAGATGACGTTTTTGCTCTGTATTATCCATTAATGAGTGTCAAGTGCATTTATTAGGATAAGGCTAGCTGCTAAATATACCCTTTTATTTTGCCCATGTAAAGTCCAAAACAAATATTGGATGACTCTCCATCAAGTTGTAATTTCAGGGACCTTGGCTCCTTGTAACTTGTGGCTCTGCTGTCTTTAGCATGTGGCCAATGAAGGGAAAGAGCATGGAAGACTGCCTGTGGAAGATTTTTTTTTTTTTTTTTTATAAAACACATGCATTTTCCTATAGGACTCACATCATTAATTGCTGTTTTTATCCATTTCTGTAAAAGATGAGGAGTTCAATGTACCACTTTATCTCTCACGGTTCAGTTCTTTTCTTCTGAAATGTTATTAATTACATCATGGTCATATTGTCTATTGCATTTAGATTCTGTTCTTCAACTATAATTCCTACATTTGTTTTAGTTTGATTCCTAGAGTTAGAGTCAGGATTTACTGCTAGTCTGTCCTTTGTAGTTTTGTTATCCTCTTTTGCTTGGCTAAAAGATGTCCTCTAAAAATTTCTTCAAGAGATATTCATGGCAGCAATATTCTCTGGGATATTTTTCAGTTTATACTTGAATAAATTTTGCTGGATATAAATTCTTAGGTCATATATTCTTTCCTTAGGTCATATATCCTTTTCTTAGGTCCATATATTCTTTCTTTTTGGACTTTGGAGCATTGTACTATTTTTTAGGGTCCCAGGTCAAAGGATTGTTTTTCCTTTAGTAGATGAATGTTTTGCCTTGAGGTCCACATAACTCTTTCATTATTTCTGAAATTCAATCACATTTTCAGGAAATGTCACAGTGTTAATGGGTTTGTTTCATTTTTTTAATTCAAGGAATATGGCACATAGTTTCAGGTGCAGGTTCAAATCTAGCTTTTGTTTTTGAAAAATGTCTTGAAGTATATCTTTCCTGTTCTGTTGTGTGTGGGCATGCTAAGTTGCTGCACTTGTGTCTGACTCTTTTCAATCCTGTGGACTGTAGCCCACCAGGCTTCTCTGTCTGTGGGATTCTCCAGGGGATCTTCCCTACCTGGGGATGGAACACGCGTCTTTTACCTCTTCTGCATTGGCAGGTGGGTTCTTTACTACTTGCAACACCTAAGCCCCCTGTTCTATTATTTCAGTTAAATTTTTGTTTTGATGGTGGTGGGCAAGAGATAACTATGTTAGATCTCCTTTTAAAATCTTTATCCCTGGTAGCTCAGACAGTAAAGAATACGCCTGCAGTGCGGGGGACCCAGGTTTTATTTTTTATCAAATAGCGATACTAATAGCAAGTAGTTTCCTTATAAGGTGACTAAATAAATTATGGGCTTCCCTGGTAGCTCAGCTGGTAAAGAATCCACCTGCAAAGCAGGAGACCCTGGTTCGATTCCTGGGTTGGGAAGATCCCCTGAAGAAGGGATAGGCTACCCATTCTAGTATTCTTGGGATTCCCCAGGTGGCTCAGCTGGTAAAGAATCCCCCTGCAATGCAGGGGACTTGGGTTCGATCCCTGGGTTGGGAAGATTCACTGGAGAAGGGAAAGGCTACCCACTCCAGTATTCTGGCCTGGAGAATTCCATGGACTTTCATGTCATTATCGTGATCTCAGCAAAACTGATTATGTTTCTGGATTTAATCCATGTTTCCCATCTTTTACTAAGTTGCTTTCTTTGTGTGTGTTAGTTGCTCAGTCGTGTCTAACTCTTTGCAGCTCCATGGACTAGAGCCTGCCAGGCTCCTCTGTCCATGGAATTCTCCAGGCAAGAATACTGGAGTGGGTTGCCATTTCCTTCTCTATTGCCTTCTTTAGCTTTTCTTAAATCCCTGGTCTTAAAAACTTGCAGTCTGATTAAGCGCCACCATGGTTATATACTTAGGTAGAAAGTATGAGGTAGACAAAGATATGCGTGCGTCCTCAGTTGCTCAGTCGTGTCCGATTCTTTGCAACTGCTCCCAGGCAAGAATACTGGAGTGGGTTGCCATTTCATCCTCTAGGGGNATTAAGCGCCACCATGGTTATATACTTAGGTAGAAAGTATGAGGTAGACAAAGATATGCGTGCGTCCTCAGTTGCTCAGTCGTGTCCGATTCTTTGCAACTGCTCCCAGGCAAGAATACTGGAGTGGGTTGCCATTTCATCCTCTAGGGGATCTTCCTGACATAGGGATTGAACCCAGGTCTCCTTACATTGGCTAGTGGATTCTTTACCACTGAGCCACCTGGGAAGCCCAGACAAAGTTATATAAGGTTAGAAAAGGGAGGGATTTGTGCTGTTGGAGGTAAAAGGAGAAAACTTATAAGTTGATGAATTTCACCGAGGTTTGGAAGGTTGGGAAGACTTTGGGGAGAGCGAAAAAAGAGGGGTGGTGGTGGCTGCTCTGGATTGCTGAATGATGAACAAAGGCATATAGGGGCAGGAAAGCTTTGTGTTTGTATGGACATGTGGTGTGGGGATGAGAGGAAGGAAAGAGGTGGGCATGAAGGAAGAATGGGTTGGAACTTGAGAACCTACATCTGTATTTCAGTGGAGGAGGGAGTGGACAAGGAAGGAGGTTACAAGACTGTTCAGAGGCAATATAGCTTAGTTGTTTAGAGTATGCGCTCTGGAGCCAGACTTTCCAAATTGGAATCCCAGCTCTACCACATATAATTTGCATGATGTGGACAAGTCATCTAAATTCTGTTTCTTCCTCTATAAATCAGAAATAATAATGGAAACTTCATTTGAGTTATTGTGCTTGGCTTATAATGTGGTGGTGGTTTAGTCACTAAGTTGTGTCCAACTCTTGCGAACCCATGGACTGTAGCCACCAGGCTCCTCTGTCCACGGGATTCTCCAGGCAAGAATACTGAAGTGGGTGGCCATTTTCTTCTTCAGGGGATCTTCCTGACCCAGGAATCGAACCCGGGTCTCCTGCATTGCAGGCAGATGATTCACCAACTGAGCTATGAGGGAAGCCTATATTATATATAAGCTCTATATAAATGTTAATAATTATTGCCATTGAGACATTAGTTGGAAGGTCAGAGAAGGATCAGATTACAGAATGTTTTGAGATCATGTGAGACTACTGGGAGGCATCATAGCTTCTTTTTAGTCAAGTGAATATGATGCTATTTTTGGATGTTAACCAGTCTTGGCTTTTAACATCAGATATACTCAGCATTAATTAAAATTTTATTTTATTTCATGCTACATCTATATTTAAAAGGATGATAAAGCATACCAACCAAGACTCTAAGATCTGGGTCAAAGTCTTCCATTGTTTGATATTATTTAACGATCTGGAACCCAAAAAGTCAAGGCAACTAATATACAACAAAGTTATAGACGAAAGAGAAAATGATGAGTGGTAATTAATGATAGGAAAGTGAGATTGCAGACAGAGGCAAAAATAGACTCAGTAAAGCAATCATGTATAAGAAAAATATATTTTAACATTTAAAGGATAGAAATTGGTAGAATTTAAGTGTGTGGAAAACAATGAGTCAAATATAAGTAAATACTGAAATCAAACTTATTTAAATAGATCGGATAAGCACCAAGCAGCGACATTAATTTAAAAAAAAGGAAACATACATACAGGGAAATATACTCAAATTTAGTGTAAAAATTGCCTGAGCCTGACATCCCTTCCACTATAATTGAAAATAAAAGAGTACAAATATTATCTTTCCCTTATCTTTAAAAGGCATCTGCTTTAGCGCCATACTTACTTTTTGCTCCAGACAGGTAAGAGTTAATGTCTTGAGTTTCAAGTTAACAGGTGTCCAACTCCCAAGGCTGTGCACCAACTCCCCACAACCCACCCCATCCCACCCCTATCCCCACCACAATTTGGATTACATCCTAGACTCAGCAAAGGGTAAGATGGATTGTCCTCTGGGAGAAAGGAGGGTGGAGGCCATTACTTCTGATGGTCAGGTCATGTTTCACAGGCGTAGATTCTACTAAAAATTGTACCCTCACCCTCAGACATGCTCTTATCCCAGTCTAGGCTGTCTCTATAAACAGCATTTCTACTCATCCGTGGACTCCGGTCAGAAACATGGCATCATCGTGATCTCTCCTTTCTCTTATCTTCCCTCCAATTCATTACTAGATCCTGTCCATTCTGCTACCAAAGTACAACTCAGATCTGTCTACTCTGCTCCATCGCCACTGCCATCACTCACAGCACTGGTCGAGCTAACATTTATCC
>SJYT01017974.1:0-17312 GCA_006410635.1 Cephalophus harveyi | reverse complement strand
AAAACTCTTCTCCTTGACTTTATTTTGAAGTAAAGTGGTTAAAAAAAAACACACCAAAATCCCTCTCACCTACGTTGTTACCATCAGTGTGAAGCCCACAGGCCCAGGAACAGCTCCAGGTTGCCCTCTCTTGGTACCTGCCCCACACCAGCTTTCTGCAGCAGCCACTGAACTCTGCAGAGTCAGGGCCTCCAGGCTGCCCTAGCTTAGCTTGATCCATTCCTGCTGTCTAGAATCCTGAATTAAAAATAGTCTGGCTATCTGCTGGCAGATGAGACAACAGCTGAACTATTTTTAGTTTTAAAGAATTTAGGATTGTTGAGGGATTGGGCTTGAAGGTAGCATTGTTTGTCTCATAGGGAGGGGAGGGTGCAGTTGAGCCGTATTCCAGCCAGCCCTCTAAGTTTCAAGAGTTTCTTTGATGTTAGGGCTATGACTAGTTCAGCTTTTGCCTCTAACATCGAGTATCTGATATCCTGCAGATGTTAGTGTGAGTGAATTCAAGGTTGGAAGCTGGCACTGATAGAGAATAGAAGTGAAAGAGGTGACCAGAAGAAGGTTTTAGAGGCAAGGGAGGCCTGCAGAGGCGGCATTAAGGTTGGGATCCCTGCAGAGATACTGGGGAATGATGGCAAAAAAGAGGGATTGCTAGGAAAGTAATTTTTGCATCATACAGGGTGTGAATTTGTGTTCATTGAAGGTTTTAGAGGCAAGGGAGGCCTGCAGAGGCGGCATTAAGGTTGGGATCCCTGCAGAGATACTGGGGAATGATGGCAAAAAAGAGGGATTGCTAGGAAAGTAATTTTTGCATCATACAGGGTGTGAATTTGTGTTCATCATGTTCTAAAGTGATCCTACTGATTTTTTTTATGAGTTTGTTATCTAAGCTTATAGTCTTTTCCAGAAATGTAGATATCAATATCATATTTAGGCTAAAAACTTAACAAAACTTGCTTCGTTCTGCACCTCCAGCCTCGCCCTTGTTTTGGTTAGTGGCGTTCTAAAAAAGAAGTATGAGTTGGCGGGGGCAGGATTATTTGAGTGCATTTGATTTCAGTTTTATGCTACTTCTGGTAATTTTATTAATTTTTGTCACTCTTAACTATTTACCAGAAAGTGACTTTGTCTCAAATAATACCCTGCAGACAGTGAATTATCTTAATTATAATTTAAATCCATTAGCAAGTCTCTTTTTAAACCTTCCTTGATATCTGAAATAAAAGGTGTTTTCAGTAAGTCAGGCTGCCAGAATTTTTGAGGTAGCTAGGAAAGAATGAAGTGACTGAAAGAGTATATTAGGTTTGAGTGAAAAAAATAAGTTTGGATTACAGTGTATATACTCTTTCCATTGTGGAGATTTGTACTGCACATTAACATAGTTAAAATTCTGAAGAGTCCTCTATGAAAAAAAAAAACCGGCTCAGTTTTGCTTAATGAAGTTTTCCCTAAATTTGACCCTTTTCAGTATCTGTTAACACCCCTTGGAAACGTTGTTCCTTGAAATTTACTTTGGGACACTGTTCAAGGGAAAAAAAACAAATGCAGATAGAATGGCCCAAACTACTGAGGGAATCATTCTTATGTTTTTGGAAAGCAGGAGTTTTGTTGATAGTATGTGAAGAAATGAGGTGTAGTTGGACAGAGTGGTATCAGGATCAGAGGGCCGTTTGGTTTCTAGCTCTTTCTTTCCTATCCTGTCTAATGGCAAGCAACTGCTCGTCTCCGGTGTTAGTGTTTAACTCATAGGGAAACTTCTGTCGGTAATTATTGTTTCAAACCAGAGTAAAAATGTATTGTGAATGGGACATAATTTGGGGGAATATTTGTCATAATATTCATCACAGATTGGATGAGGGAATATCTGAAAAGGGGAAACACGTGAACAAATTATTGTTGGCATTCCAAGTTAAGTACATTCTTCATTCAGATACTTGGTTGAACTAGTATGGGCCAGGTAGTGTTTCAGCGCTGGGCATAGAGCAATGAGCCAAATATGCTTTCATGGAACGTATTTTCTAGTTGAGGCTGAGAGTAAAAAACTGATGTATTGTCAAATTGATAATTGTTATTATCTGAGGAAATAGTTCAGAAAGGTAAAGGGAGAATGACCAGGGGGGCAAGTATAGGTAGGGCTGTCAGGAAAGGCCTTTTCAGGAGGTGACATGTCAGCAGAGACGTGATAGATCCAGTTTCTCAGATGCCTGGGTTTCACAGGCAGAGGGAACAGTGATGCTGGTGTTGTGCTTCGTACCTTCCAGGATGAAAGGAAGCTTGTGTGGCTAGAGAGAGAGGAGGGAGGAGGAGAGGAGAGCAACTTTGGCTTTTATTACATCTGTGCTCTAAGTCCCTGGAGAGTTTGACAGGGGGTGACAAAGCAGGTTTACATGTTAAAAGGCTCACTTTGGCCAGAGGTGATAGTGATTTAGGCTGATGGTGGTGGAGGGAATGAGAATTGGTTGCATTTGAAATATGTATTTTTTTCCCGTGGGGCACAGGGTGCCACATTCAAAGCCTCAGTTCTTTTTGTTGTTGTTGTTGTTGTTTTAATATTTATTGATTTGACTGGTTCTGGTTTTAGTTGCAACACATGGGCTCTTCCTAGACCAGAGATCAAACCGTCTGCACTGGTAGGCGGATTCTTATCCACTGTCACCAGGGAAGTCCTGGAATATACTTTGGAGTTGACAGGATTTGCTGATGGGTTGGTTGCCTGACAACAAACAGAGCCAGAGCTTCCAGGTTATTGGAGAAGGCGTTCACTATGATGGGGAACACCAGGAGAGAAAACATATTAGTAAAACACTTTATTCAGCTCTTTGTGTATTTTAGAATTTTTTAATGATAGAATTTCCTGCTGATGTAATAGGATATTTTCTACTGAGAAAAAGGCACACTTAAAATGATAGAACATAGTCTAGTGAGAAGGCACAAAACAGTTTCAGATTGGATTTGTCAGTTTTTTCTCTGAGGTTTTTTCCTAAGAGAGCACGTCTTTCACATTGTTTCAGTTACAGTAAACAATTGATCTGGTCCCTTTTCAGGGATAGGAACTTGGCAGATGTAATCAGTTAAAGATCTTGAGATGAAATCATCTTGGATTTAAGGGTAGGTCCTAAATCCAGTGACTGGTGTCCTATGTAGAGGGAGAAACACAGAGACACACAGAGAAAGAGAGGCATGTGGAAATGGAGGCAGACAGAGATCGAGGTTATGTTGCTGGAAGCCAAGAGATGCCAGGTGTCACCAGGTTGAGACGGGGCAAGGAAGGATTCTTCCTGGAGCTTTTCATTGGTGGAATGGCTCTGCTCACACCTTTAGTTCAGACTTCTGGCCTCCAGAACTGAGAGAAAACGAATTTCTAATGTTTGAAGCCAAGTTTGTGGTAGTTTGTTGAGTCAGCCCTAGGAAACTAGTAACAGTTGTCTTTATCCTGACTTTAGACCCACTTTGATTTGTTTGAGCTTCTCTTTTTAGAGTGCAGAGTGTACTTGAACATCATGGGGGTTAGGGCACCTTTCCTCCAAGCAGTTGACAATCCAAGTGTTAACTTTACAGTCGGCCCTCACTATCCATGACTCTGCATCCTTGGATTCAGCCAGCCTTGGATCATGTAGTGTTTATTAAAGAAAATCTGTATATAAGTTCAGAAGATGAAACGTGTTTAAATAATCAAATACTGTCTTTGGTCTCTTTCATAAATTTAGAAAGGAATTATTCTCAGGCTTTAATGTTCATGAGTCTTTAGAAACTTCTTTTAATAAAAGAGTCCTGGGCCCAAGTGTTTAATTAAGAGTTTTATGTTCTACTTTTGATAAGAATTCACTAATCAGCTGTTTAATAACACTCATCTGTCCACACCTTGCTAAGCAATTAATCAGTAAAAATGCAAGCAAGCAAAGTACTATCATGAAAACTAAGGACCATTTTCATAGGAGAGTCTTTGTGCCTTTACTCAGTTTACTTTTAATTACATGTGAGTCCAATAAATTTGGCAGTTTACTTTTTAAAAAAAAATCCTTTTCTTCAAACCATTTTCAAAAGTAGAACTAGGGGTAAAAAAATCACCCATCACAATAGAGGTAGCTGTTGTTACCTTTATAAAAAGTTTTATTGAAGTCACAATTTACAGTCTATAAAATATGCCCATTTAAAATATATTTTTTTACTAAATTTCATTGAAGTGTGTACCCATCACCATAATTCAGTTTTAGAACATTTCCATCACCCCAGGAAGGGCCCTTGTGCCTTTTTACAGTTGATCCCAGTTTGCAGACATCCATTAATCCATGTCTTTGCCTTTTCTGGAAATCTGTGTGTTATACATATGTGGTCTTTCATGCCTGACTTCACTCAGCATGTTTTTGAAGTTCATTCTTGTTGTAGCATGTATCAGTATTTTTTTTTATTGCTGAATAGTATTCCATAATGTGGATGTGCCTTATTTTTTTGCTTGTCTTCACACAGTTGATAAGCATTTGGGTTGGACATACAATGCTGCTATGAATATTCAAGTGTAAATCTTTATGCAGGTCTAATATTTTATTTCTGATAAATACCTAGAAGTGGAATTGCTGGGTCATGTGATAACTTAGTTTAACTTTTAAAGAAACAAAGTTGTTTCCCAAAGTAACTGCATCATTTGGGTTTCTCATACAGCCTTGCCAGTCAATATTTTTTATTTTCTATGTTTTTGATTTAAGCCATCCTAGTTAATATGAAGTTACTTCATTGAAACAGTGTTAGCTTTTTGAGGCATCCCCCCCTCCCCCCCAGATTTTGTACACATACACATGAACAAATAAATTCTTCCAAAAGTTGAGCTATTTAACTTGAGGCGGTAATAGGAAGAAAAGAAATAACTAACATTTATTGAATGTTTACTGTAGTCCAAGTTCTTTGCCAGTTAAGTACTTCATTAGCTATATCTCAGTTAGTTGTCTGAACAATCCTATGCGCTATGGTGCTATTATTCTCTGCGTTTTGCAAAGGAAGAAACTGAGGTTTAGAGCTGTGTTTAGTGCAGTTGGAATGTGTGTGCCTTTTGGCTTAATGTGGCCATCCTGAACTGCACCCTAAGTCACAGAACTGTTTACAAGTAACAAATTAAAACATGAGATAAGAGAGCAATCACAGAAAGAAAGGCATGCTAAGAAAAGATAAGAAAAAAATACATAAAAGAGAGAGAAACAGTCAACCAACAGCAACAGAAGAAAATATTGCTCTGTACGTTTCAGTGAGTCTTGAGGGTGTTTATGTACTGTGTGTTCATAATAGCGTCCCTGAGTCCATCATGCAAAAAATCATTTTATTTTATGTTCTACCTAGAAAGTCAGACAGATTCTTGTGCATTTTTCTGTGTCTTTTGAAGGTTTTTACCAAAATTTTAAAGTAAGATTTTTATTTGAGCTCTTTGAAAAATTCAGCTGTGCTCTGCCTCCCAAGGACTTAGCGTCCCTGAGTCCATCATGCAAAAAATCATTTTATTTTATGTTCTACCTAGAAAGTCAGACAGATTCTTGTGCATTTTTCTGTGTCTTTTGAAGGTTTTTACCAAAATTTTAAAGTAAGATTTTTATTTGAGCTCTTTGAAAAATTCAGCTGTGCTCTGCCTCCCAAGGACTCTGGCCAGGCTAGCTTTCATTGTTTCTGTAGTCCTAACCCTGTAAAAATACACTCCTCTCATGTGCTTTCTCTCTTGATGTTCATAGCATTTCAGATCATTTTAAGAATTGAAATGAAACAAGATCTTATTAAAATGTCATCTTATGGGAAATTACAAATAAGACTTAACCTAAAAATAACTGTTGTTTAAATAATCAAATACTGTCTTTGGTCTCTTTCATAAATTTCGAAAGGAATTATTCTCAGGCTTTAATGTTCATGAGTCTTAAGAAACTTCTTTTAATAAAAGAGTCCTGGGCCCAAGTGTTTAATTAAAAGTTTTATGTTCTACTTTTGATAAGAATTCACTAATCAGCTGTTTAATAACACTCATCTGTCCACACCTTGCTAAGAAATTAATCAGTAAAAATGCAAGCAAGCAAAGTAGTATCATGAAAACCAAGGATCGTTTTCATAGGAGAGTCCTTGTGCCTTTACTCAGTTTACTTTTAATTACATGTGAGTCCAATAAATTTGGCAGTTTGCTTAAAAAAAAAAAAAAAATCCTCTTCTTCAAACCATTTTCAAAAGTAGAACTAGGGGTAAAAAAATCACCCATCACAATAGAGGTGACTCTTGTTACCTTTATAAAAAGTTTTATTGAAGTCATAATTTACAATCTATAAAATATGCCCATTTAAAATATATTTTTTACTAAATTTCATTGAAGTGTGCACCCATCACCATAATCCAGTTTTAGAACATTTCCATCACCCCAGTAAGGGCCCTCATGCCCGTTTACAGTTAATGCCAGTTTGCAGACATCCGTTAATCCATGTCTTTGCCTTTTCTGGAAATCTGTGTGTTATACATATGTGGTCTTTCATGCCTGACTTTAGCATGTTTTTGAAGTTCATTCTTGTTGTAGCATGTATCAGTATTTTTTTTAATTGCTGAATAGTATTCCATAATGTGGATGTGCCTTATTTTTTTGCTTGTCTTCGCACAGTTGATAAGCATTTGGGTTGGACATACAATGCTGCTATGAATATTCAAGTGTAAATCTTTATGCAGGTCTAATATTTTATTTCTGATAAATACCTAGAAGTGGAATTGCTGGGTCATATGATAACTTTGTTTAACTTTTAAAGAAACTAAATTGTTTTCCAAAGTAACTGCATCGTTTGGGTTTCTCATACAGCCTTGCCAGTCAATATTTTTTATTTTCTGTTTTTGATTTTAGCCATCCTAGTTAATATGAAGTTATTTCATTGAAACAATGTTAGCTTTTTGAGGCATTTTTTTCCCCCAGTCTTTGTACACATACACCTGAACAGATAAATTCTTCCAAAAGTTGAGCTATTTAACTTGAGGCGGTAATAGGAAAAGAAATAACTAACATTTATTGAATGTTTACTGTAGTCCAAGTTCTTTGCCAATTAAGTACTTCATTAGCTGTATCTCAGTTAGTTGTCAGAACAATTCTATGCGCTCTGGTGCTATTATTCTCAGCGTTTTGTAAAGGAAGAAACTGAAGTTTAGAGCTGTGTTTAGTACACTTGGAATGTGTGTGCCTTTTGGCTTAATGTGGCCGTCCCGAACTGCACCCTAAGTCACAGAACTGTTTACAAGTAACAAATTAAAAAATGAGATAAGAGAGCAATCACAGAAAGAAAGGCATGCTAAGAAAAGATAAGAACAAAATACATAAAAGACAGAGAAACAGTCAACCAACAGCAACAGAAGAAAATATTGCTCTGTACGTTTCAGTGAGTCTTGAGGGTGTTTATGTACTGTGTGTTCATAATGGCGTCCTTGAGTCCATCATGCAAAAAATCATTTTATTGTATGTTCTACCTAGAAAGTCAGACAGATTCTTATGCATTTTTCTGTGTCTTTTGCAGATTTTTACCAAAATTTTAAAGTAAGGTATTTATTTGAGCTCTGAAAAATTCAGCTGTGCTCTGCCTCCCAAGGACTCTGGCCAGGCTCACTTTCGTTGTTTCTGTAGTCCTAACCCTGTAAAAATACACTGCTCTCATGTGCTTTCTCTCTTGATGTTCATAGCATTTCAGATCATTTTAGAATTGAAATGAAACAAGATCTTATTAAAATGTCATCTTATGGGAAATTACAAATAAGACTTAACCTAAAAATAACTGGTTGTATATCTCAGTGGCTTCTTTTATAAGTATACAAATGTAATTATTGTGTAATTGTCATAATTTTTGGTTGTATAGTCTCATTATTTCATATGCTATATCTGTGTCTTCCTACCTAGCATTTTAATAAGATGTCGTTTATTTAAATGTTTTTGACTTTGGGAGTATTTACATATAAAATTTGCTTCACAGATTTTTCTTTTATTAATCCCTGCAAAATTCTTTGAGCATTTTGTTAGGTATGCAGAATTATCTAAACATTAAGATGGAACTCACTGGGTTATTAGAGTGTGGTCACTTATGGTTCTCGTTCTTTAGGCAAAGTTATCATAAATATAGTTGTGCTGGGTATAACTGTACATACAGCACAGTATGAGGAAAATAAGTCAGGGTATTCATCCTCTTTAGATTATTGATTTTGATCCATTTTTACTGTAAACATTCTTTTTCATTGTTTCTTTGCACTTTTTTTTTTTGTCCTAAAAGTAGGAATTAAAGACATGAAAACTGCCTTAACTTATAGTTAAGTTTAATTTTGTTTTCTATAAATTTTATTAATTTTTTTCATACTTTTTTCCTTGATACTTATTAGAGAATAATGAGTTTTATATTTAGTAAGTTCACCTTGTTTCAGAATTGATAATCAGGTATTGAAAACCAATTACTAAGTTAGAAAAGCATTCTGTCACATCTTATTACAGTATTTCTGTTTAGTGCTTAAATTGTATCAAATATGATTGACTAGTCCTCATTGCCCATTAACTTTTTTATAGCGTTTGATTTTCTTTCCCAAATAATTTTAGGTTTTTCTTTATTCTTTAATGTTGTCTTTATATTCTTAGTGACTTATTAATGTAATACTTAATCAGCATTTCTTACCTTATTCTTGTGTATCAGATAAAAAGTATTATTACACTTGGGAATAAGTTGGTTATTTTGTTTCATGTATTTTATTGGGTCCTCAGGCTTCTAGTCTCTTAAGTGTTAATTCTTAGGTAATTGAGAATGTATTTAATGCAGTGCTAAGCAAAAGTTTAATTGTGATTTCTAATGTGCTTGTTTGTATCTTTAGAAATGGAGATGGAAAACATGCATCGTCTAGTATTAGGTTGGTGCAAACGTTATTATGTTTTTGCATTGTTGAAATTTGCCGTTTGATATTGGAATGCATTCTTAAATGTGGTTTTTAATGTGCATTTCTTGCTTTGTTTTTTTTTTTGCTAATGACTTATTACTTGATGTTTATTTATTTTAAACTATGGAAATGATGCTAGACAAAAACCAAATTCAAGCGATTTTCTTACTTGAGTTCAAAATAGGTAGTGAAGCAGTGGAGACAACTCAAAACATCAACAGTGCATTGGCCCAGTAACTGCTAACAAACATACAGTGCAAGATGTTTTGCAAAGGAGCTGAGAGCCTTGAAGATGAGGAGCACAATGCTTGGCCGTCATAAGTTGACAACGACCAATTGAGAGTCATCATCAAAGCTGATCCTCTTAATGACTACATGAGAAGTTGCAAAAGAACTCAAGGTTGCCCATTCTACAGTTGTTTGGCATTTGAAGAAAACGGAAAAGGTGAAAAAGCTCGATGAGTGGGTACCTCATTAGCTGACTGCAAATCAAAAAAATTATCACTTTGAAGTGTTGTCTTCTCTTATCCTATGCAACAACAATGAACCATTTCTCAATCCGATTGTGACGTTCACTGAAAAGTGGATTTTCACAGTGGATTTTCAACCAGTTGTCGCTGGTTGGTCTGAGAAGACACTCCAAAGCACTTCCCAAAGCCAAACTTGCACCAAAAAAAAAGTCATGGTCACTTTGGTTGGTCTGCTGCTCGTCTGATCCACTACAACTTTCTGAATCCTGGCGAAACCATTACATCTGAGAAGCATGCTCAGCAAATCGATGAACTGCACCAAAAACTGCAGTGATTTAGCAGCCGGCATTGGTCAGCAGAATGGGCCCAATTCTCCACAAAAATGCCCTACTGCACCTTGCACAACCAGTGTTTCAAAAGTTGAATGAATTGGACTGTGAAGTTTTGCCTCATCTGCCATATTCACCTGACCTCTTGCCAACTGACTACCACTTCTTCAAGCATCTCAACAACTTTTTGCAGAGAAAATGCTTCCATAACCAGCAGGATGCAGGAGAAGTTTTCCAAGAGTTCATCAAATCCTAAAGCACATATTTTCACACTACAGAAATAAACTTATTTCTCATTGGCAAAAATGTGTTGATTGTAATTGTTCCTGTTTTGATTGATAAAGATGTGTTTGAGCCTAGTTATAATGAGTTACAATGATTTAAAATTCATGATCCAAAACCACAATTACTTTTGTACCAACCTATTAATAGAATAGAAATAAAATGTAATATGTTTGATACCAGTTAATAATTAAGTTAGCACTTGTTAATAATTAAGCTTTTAAAGCATATACCAGTTCCAAAATGGGTATTTTTTAAATTTTCTTTTCCCACAGTGGGTATTTTATAATAATTAGAGAACAGAAGTTTTATAGTAAATACTGTGTCTGCAAATTATTTCACCAGGAGAGACATGGACAGAAGGTAAACTTACATTATCAGAATGTACTTTTTTCTTAAATGCAGTAACGAATCTTTGTGTTTGGATGTATGACGTGAAAAAGTATTTTATTCTCTGTTCCCATCTCAGGTCTCATTTTTATGGCTATTGGGGAAGTCCTGAATGGCAGATTAGAAAGAAAGATACTTTTGTTAGTAATGTGTAGCAACACACACACAGGAGCTTGCTTGGCAGGAATACTGGAGTGGGTTGCCATTTCCTACTCCAGGGGATCTTCCCACCTCAGGGATCAGACTTGCGTCTCTTGCATCCCCTGCATTGGCAGGCAGATCTTTACCACTGTACCTGCCGCATGGGAAGGGCCAGTGTGCAGCATATGCTTCCTTACAAAGTCAGTGAACATGCCAGAACCAAAGCTTTTTTATGTGGTCATATCTTCATTGAGTTGTTTTCCTTTTGAAATAGTCAAAGCAAAGATTTTCAGTTTTTTAAACTTTCTTGTACATTTCAAAAAGCACACTTGATTAGGTGATCAGTAATACTGCAATCTGGTTCCTTATAATAAAGTTTGGCATTCAAATCATACCCCTTAACTTTTTTATAACGTTTGATTTTCTTTCCCAAATAATTTTAGGATTTTCTTTATTCTTTAATGTTGTCTTTATATTCTCTTAGTGACTTATTAACATAATACTTAATCAGCATTTCTTACCTTATTCTTGTGTATCAGATAAAAAGTATTATTACACTTGGGAATAAGTTGGTTATTTTGTTTCATCTATTTTATTGGGTCCTCATGCTTCTAGTCTCTTTAAGAGTTAATTCTTACATAATTGAGAATGTATTTAATGTAGTGCTAAGCAAAAGCTTAATTGCGATTTCTAACGTGCATGTTTGTATCTTTAGAAATGGAGATGGAAAACATGCATTGTCTAGTATTAGGTTGGTGCAAACGTTATTACGTTTTTGCATTGTTGAAATTTGCCGTTTGATATTGGAATGCATTCTTAAATGTAGTTATGTTATACATCATTTTAATGTGCATTTCTCGCTTTGCTTTTTTTGCTAATGACTTATTACTTGATGTTTATTTATTTTAAACTATGGAAATGAAGCTAGACAAAAAGCAAATTCAAGCGATTTTCTTACTTGAGTTCAAAATGGGTAGTAAAGCAGTGGAGACAACTCAAAACATCAACAGTGCATTGGCCCAGTAACTGCTAACAAACATACAGTGCAGTGGTGGTTCAAGATGTTTTGCAAAGGAGATGAGAGCCTTGAAGATGAGGAGCACAATGCTTGGCCGTCAGAAGTTGACAACGACCAATTGAGAGTCATCATCAAAGCTGATCCTCTTAATGGCTACATGAGAAGTTGCCAAAGAACTCAAGGTTGCCCATTCTACAGTTGTTTGGCATTTGAAGAAAACTGAAAAGGTGAAAAAGCTCGATGAGTGGGTACCTCATTAGCTGACTGCAAATCAAAAAAATTATCACTTTGAAGTGTTGTCTTTTCTTATCCTATGCAACAACAATGAACCATTTCTCAATCCGATTGTGACATTCACTGAAAAGTGGATTTTCACAGTGGATTTTCAACCGGTTCTCGCCGGTTGGTCTGAGAAGACCACTCTGAGAAGCACTTCCCAAAGCCAAACTTGCACCAAAAAAAAGTCATGGTCTCTTTGGTGGTCTGCTGCTCGCCTGATCCACTACAACTTTCTGAATCCCGGCGAAACCATTATATCTGAGAAGCATGCTCAGCAAATCGATGAACTGCATCAAAAACTGCAGTGATTTAGCAGCCGGCATTGGTCAGCAGAATGGGCCCAATTCTCCACGACAATGCCCTACTGCACCTAACAACAATGAACCATTTCTCAATCCGATTGTGACGTTCACTGAAAAGTGGATTTTCACAGTGGATTTTCAACCGGTTGTTGCCGGTTGGTCTGAGAAGACACTCCAAAGCACTTCGCAAAGCCAAACTTGCACCAAAAAAAAAGTCATGGTCACTTTGGTAGTCTGCTACTTGTCTGATCCACTACAACTTTCTGAATTCTGGCAAAGCCATTACATCTGAGAAGCATGCTCAGCAAATCGATGAGCTGCACCAAAAACTGCAGCAATTTAGCAGCCGGCATTGGTCAGCAGAATGGGCCCAATTCTCCACGACAGTGCCCTACCACACCTTGCACAACCAGTGTTTCAAAAGTTGAATGAATTGGACTGTGAAGTTTTGCCTCATCTGCCATATTCACCTGACCTCTTGCCAACTGACTGTACCACTTCTTCAAGCATCTCAACAACTTTGCAGAGAAAACGCTTCCATAACCAACAGGATGCAGGAAGTTTTCCAAGAGTTCATCAAATCCTAAAGCACATATTTTCATGCTACAGAAATAAACTTATTTCTCATTGGCAAAAATGTGTTGATTGTAATTGTTCCTATTTTGATTGGTAAAGATGTGTTTGAGCCTAGTTATAATGAGTTATAATGATTTAAAATTCATGGTCCAAAACCACAATTACTTTAGCACCAACCTATTAATAGAACAGAAATAAGATGTAATATGTTTGATACCAGTTAATAATTGTTAGCACTTGTTAAGAATTAAGCTTTTAAAGCATATATGAGTTCCAAAATGGGTATTTTTTAAATTTTCTTTTCCCACAGTGGGTATTTTATAATGATTAGAGAACAGAAGTTTTATAGTAAATACTGTGTCTGCAGATTATTTCGCCAGGAGAGACATGGACAGAAGGTAAACTTACATTATCAGAATATACTTTTTTCTTAAATGCAGTAATGAATCTTTGTGTTTGGATGTATGAAGTGAAAAAGTATTTTATTCTCTGTTCCCATCTCAGGTCTCATTTTTATGGCTATTGCGGAAGTCCTGAATGGCAGATTAGAAAGAAAGATACTTTTGTGAGTAATGGGTAGCAACACACACACAGGAGCTTGCTTGGCAGGAATACTGGAGTGGGTTGCCATTTCCTACTCCAGGGGATCTTCCCACCTGAGGGATCAGGCCTGCGTCTCTTGCATCCCCTGCACTGGCAGGCAGATCTTTACCACTGTACCTGCCGCCTGGGAAGCCGCAGTGCGCAGCATATGCTTCCTTACAAAGTCAATGAACATGCCAGAACCAAAGCTTTTTTATGTGGTCATATCTTCATCGAGTTGTTTTCCTTTTGAAATAGTCAAAGCAAAGATTTTCAGTTTTTTAAACTTTCTTGTACGTTTCAAAAAGCACACTTGATTAGGTGATCAATAATACTGCAATCTGGTTCCTTATAATAAAGTTTGGCATTCAAATCATAACCCTTATAATTCTTTTTGTTTGTTTTTTTCTTGTTTTGAATGAAAAATGTCTTTAGGAAAGATTAGTCTTTTTCTGTTTTATTACTAAGTTAAAATTATATTCATGAATATTTTCTGAACAGTTTAGGATTTTATGTCAAATTGAATATCTTTTTTAAATGCTTCTACACTTGGTTTCTATTAATTTGGTCTTATTGAAGTTTTTTATTTTTAACATTTCTTAAGGTTGTATAATTGTTCATTTATAACAAATAAGGAGCTTTGATTTTTGCCATTTATGTATGCCTCCTGCTGTTCTGTGTCATGAAGTTATCTCTCACTAGTTTGCTTGACCGAAGCTTCTTAATGTATATTTTGTTGATTCAGTAAGTTATTGTCCCCAAATATTTTGTCTAGCATAGTCACTGTTAATAATTTGGCTTTCCAGAAGATGGATTAAAAAAACAAAAATCTTTGAGTTTGGAAATTAAATGTCAAGAATGTTTGCTTTTCCTCAGTTTTTCCATTTTTTAAAAAAATTAGTTTTTATCCTAAACTTTTCATTAAAAAAAAATCACAGTATTTCAGTTCATTTTTTGGGAACCATTCCTTTTATATTCATTTCCTACCTGATTCTCTTTTCTTTTCTCCTTCTCAAACCTTCAGAGTCTCTTATTGGCATTGATGTATGAAAACATTCTTGATTCATAAAGACATATTTTAAAGCTGTTGAAACAAATTAAAGAGAATTAGTGGGTAATCTGACATCTGGTTAGCAACCTTTGATGTGACCTTCCAAATGACACCAACTTGTAGAAATGGAGGAAAATTTACTATGTTGTGGAAAACCGTATTGATAGTAGTCTTACTAGACTCAGGAAGAATGAATGAAACTAAAAGAATGAGAGAAAAGAGCACAGGTATGGAGGACAGAAACCAAAACTATTCCACGTGAATAGTTTCCTAAACACAGAACAAGAAAATTAAAAATTGGAAATTACAAACAAGAATAATCAAAGACATAATAAAGAAAACTTCACCAAGAAACACCTATGTATAAAGACTGCCGTATCCCAGGAAGAAGAAAACTCAATGTAAAGAGACTCTTACAAGTTTCAGTCTAGCAGTATTATTTAAAATTAAAGAGAAAAAAAAAATACCCTATGAATTTCTAGGCAGAGATAATAAGCTTTCAAAGAAGCAATTATAAGTGTTCAATTAAGATTACAAGTTTCACCCTAGGTAAATAGGGCGAAATAATAGAAATTATAATAGAAATGTGCTGAAAATGATAGAATAGCAGCTCTGCTAATAAATTCAGATATACTGTTCTACATTTCTATTTTAAATCGGTCTTACTCCACCTCTTTATTTTCCCTGTTTCTTTTTTCCTCTCCTCCTATCTCCATCTCCACTCCTCTCATTCTTTTTATCTTAAATTCTACTTCTAAAAAATTGTTAGAAAATAATGATGCATGTTGTGAAGATAGATGTACAGATTTATTCATCTTTGTGATTTAACATTTTTTTCTTGAACTGTTTTTTATTTGCAATCTTGTGTTGATTTCTGTAGAGCAAACTGAATCAGTTATACATGTATCCACTTTTCAAGATTCTTTTCCTGTATAGGTCATTATAGAATATTGAGTAGAGTTCTCTATGCTTTACAGTAGATCCTTATTAGTTATATCTATCTTATATAATAGTGTGTTTATGTCAATCCCAATTTATCCCTCTCCTTTCCTACATGCACTGTAATCATAAATTTGTTTTCTATATCTGTGCCTCTTTCTGTTTTGTAAATAGGTTCATTTGTACCATTCTTTTAGATTCTGCATGTTAAAGTGATATCATATAATATTTGTTTTTCTCTGACTGACTTCACTCAGTATGACAATCTCTAGGTCCATCTATGTTGCTGAAAATGGCATTATTTCATTCTTTTTAATGGCCAAGTAATATTCCACTGTGTATATGTACCACGTCTTTTTCATCTGTTCCTCTCTTGATGGACATTGAAGTTGCTTCCATGTCTTGGCTATTGTAAATAGTGCTGCCATGAACACTGGGGTGCATGTATCTTTTTGAATTATGATTTTCTCTGGATATATGCCCTGGAGTGGGATGGCTGTATCATATTATAGCTCTATTTAGTTTTTTAAGGAACCTCCATACTGTTCTTCATAGTGACTGTACAAATTTACATTCCCACCAATGTAGGAGGGGTCCCTTTTTTGATGACCATTCTGACTGATGTGAAGTGATACCTTGTTCTAGTTTTGATTTGCATTTCTCTGATAATGAGTGATGTTGAGCATCTTTTAATGTGCTTTTTGGCTGTCTGTATGTTATTGAAGAAATGTCTATTTAGATCTTACACCCATGTTTTGATTGGGTTGGTTTTTTTTTTTTTTTATATTGAGCTGCATGAGCTGTTTATATATTTTGGAGAACAAACCCTTGTCCATCTCTTCATTTGCAGTGTTGGTTGTCTTTTTGTTTAAGGTTTCCTTTGCTGTGCAAAAGCTTTTAAATTTAATTAGGTCCTATTTGTTTTTATTTAAACATTATTCTAGGAGGTGGATCAGAAAATATCTTACTGCAATTTATGTCAAAGTATTCTGCCTATGTTTTCTTCTAAGAATTGTATAGTATCCAGCTTTACAGGTAGGTCTTTAATCCATTTTGATTTTATTTTTGTATATGCTGTTAGGGAGTATTCTATTTTCATTCTTTTGCAAGTGGTTGACCAGTTTTCCCAGCACCACTTATTGAAGAGACTGTCTTTTCGCCGTTGTATATTCTTGCCTACTTTGTCACTGATTAGGTGGCCACAGGTGCATGGGTTATCCCTGGAGTTTCAGTCTTTTTCCATTGATCTATATTCCTGTTTTTGTGCCAGTATCATATTGTTTTGGTTACTTTAGTAGTATAGTATGAGACAGGGAGCCTGATTCCTCTAGCTCTGTTCTTCTTTTTCAAGATTGCTTTCACTATTGAGAGTCTTTTGTGTTTCCATGCAAAATGTAAAATTTTTGGTTCTAATTCTGTGAAAAATGCCATTGGTAATTTGACAAGAATTGCATTGAATCTATAGATAGCTTTGGGTTGTATAGTCATTTTCACAATATTGATTCCTCCAACTCAAGAACATGGTCTCCCTCTCCATCTGTGTGTGTCATCTTTGATTTCTTTCATCAGTGTCTTATAGTTTTTCAAGTACGAGTCTTTTGCCTCCTTCAGTTCAGTTCAGTTACTCAGTCCATGTCTGACTCTTTATGACCCCATGGACTGCAGCACGCCAGGCCTCTCTGTCCATCACCAACTCCCCAAGTTCACTCAAACTCATATCCATTGAGTTGGTGATGCCATCCAGCCATCTCATCCTCTGTCGTCCCCTTCTCCTCCTGCCCCCAAACCCTCCCAGCATCAGGGTCTTTTCAAATGAGTCAGTTCTTTGCATGAGGTGGCCAAAGTACTGGAGTTTCAGCTTCAACGTCAGTCCTTCCAGTGAACACCCAGGACTGATCTCCTTTAGAATGGACTGGTTCAGTTCAGTTCAGTTCAGTTGCTCAGTCATGTCCGACTCTTTGCGACCCCATGAATCGCAGCACGCTGGGCCTCCCTGTCCATCACCAACTCCTGGAGTTCACTCAGACTCGGTCCATTGAGTCAGTGATGCCATCC
>SJYT01017972.1:2245-30630 GCA_006410635.1 Cephalophus harveyi | reverse complement strand
ACACACACACACAACTGTATAAAAATAAATAATAATAAAATAAAATAAATAAATGATTCTAGATGCTAAAAAGTAGCAAGCTCCATTAAGTATCAAATATAATTAATATAACAGGAAAAATTGTTACAACTGATTTCAAATAAAGTGATCTTGGCTCCTTCTATAATACAGAGGAAAAGTCCAAAGTATAAATTTTTAAAATGGGTAAAACAGATGTATTAACAATTCACACAAGAAAATTATTCTTTCAGATACAGACAACAGCTCCATCTGTAAAAAAAAATAAGTAAATTGTAATCTGAACAATGATAAAGTATTAAAAAATCTGAGACATTTTCCTATGTGCTGTGGATGTGTGGAGAGGAATATCCAATCAACCAATATCACGATTGTGCTCACCCTTTGAATTAATCAGTAAGCATGTGCACATAAGATATGCAGTAACATTGCAACAAATTTGTGGCTTGAAAATGTGTGAATATTTTATGATTTAATGAACCTTGATTTTGATATTGTCATCTATTCTTTTTTCTCCCATAGTTATATGATACCTTTAAAATATATTCTATAATTTATCAAAAATTTCTAGGGCTTGAAACTACAGTGGCTTGTTGTGACCCAGTGCCTCTTAACCACAAATAAAAGTTATTTTTCGGTGGTGTTGTTTTAGAGACTGGAAAATTAGACTTGGCTTTAAGTATGTCCTTTTATAAAGATGTGGATTTATTTTTCAAAGCAATTTAGTTGCATCACCAGTCTTGAATTGTATTTTTGTTGCTTGATTACTACTTTTTTTTAATAATAAAAGCTAATTCATTTTTCTTTCAGAAAAAAATAGTTTCAGAAAAAAATAGAAGCATAGCATAGCCAAAAATAAGAAAGAGTATTATGCTTTTTTCCATGATAGAATATGCTCATTAAGTAAAATTTTAAAAATAGAGGGAATTATGTATATACATATAATACATGTTGTTCTAAATATGGCTTTTTAGCTTAACAAAAAGGATATGTACAGTATGATTATGATTTGGTTTGCTTAAAAATATGCTTAATCCATGTTGTATGTAATTACATTTTATTCATTTCTATAACTTCTTGGTTTTCCCCTGTGTGAAATTATTATGATTACATGCAATTCTAGCTTGATAAAGATTTGACATTATGAATGATGGGAAATGAGCATTCTCAGATATGTCCCCTGGCACATGTGTTCACACATTTCCTCTGATACACGGCTAAGGGTACGATTTTCTTGATGAAGGCAGGCTGTGTGCTAATATGGTGTACAATTCATACAGCAGCATCAGGGGAGAGCGTTCATTCCTCCACACCCTTTACATGTGTGATAGGGTGAGGCTTTTTGTTTGTTTTATTTCTTCCTTGTAATGAATGTGTCATAGATTTCATTTGGTTTTAATCTGGTTTTAATCTGCATTTACCAGTTGCTAATGAGTTATTTTCTTATTTTTCTGGACATTTAGATTATTCTCCTTTGAAATGCATCTTTAAGTCTGTTGTCAATTTTTCTCCTGAATTTTTGATGCTTTTGATTTAGAGCACTCCTTTAACGGTAAGAGCAGTTCTCCTGGGTTTCCTTACCCTACTGCTCTCCACCCGGGTGCCCACAGCCTGCTTTCCCAATAAAATCTCTTGCTTTGTCAGCACATGTGTCTCCTTGGACAATTCATTTCTGAGTGTTAGACAAGAGCCCGGTTTCAGGCCCTGGAAGGGGTCCACCTTCCTGCAACAAATGGCAACTCTGGTGGGACTCTTCTTCACTGAGACTGACATTCTGACCACTCAGGGTACTCAGGGGCCAGCTTGCCTGCCAACGGACCAGACCCAGGGGCCGCAACTGGGACCCTTTTGTCCATGGTCTCCCCCTGATGCGGACAACTGGCCAGAGTGCCCTGACCGGTAAGGAATAAGAGACTTTATTGACCTCTCTCCCCCTCCCTCTCTCTTTCCTCTCTTTAACCCTTCCTATCCTTCCCTGTTTTTCTAGTCCCCCGGTCCTGGACTCAGGAATCTGGTTGAAGGGCCCTCAGCCTAAGCTGAAAATTGGAGACTGATCACCTCCTCTTGGCAGAGAACTCAAATTCTGGTTCTGGTCTGGTCTGATTTCTGGTAGGGCCGAGTTCCAGTCTAGATAAAATATACTATATTGTTTTAGTACTTTGGCCACCTGATGCACAGAGCCAACTCAATGTAAAAGACCCTGATGTTAGTAAAGATGAAGGCAAAAAGGAGAAGGAGACAGCAGAGGATGAGATGGTTGGATATTAATAGTGTCACTGACTCAATGGCCATGAATCTGAGCAAATTCTAAGACACATAGTGGAGGACTGAGGAGCCTGACATGCTATACGGTCCATGAAGACACAGAGTCGGACATGGATTACCAAGTGAATAGCAACAGATAACTGAGCAGTGAATTTTTCCTGACAGAGACTAGTCCATTAAATATGAGATCAGCAAAAAAATTAATTTCTTATAAATACAAGCACTAGGCAGATAATCCTGATATCAGAAAGTCAAGCATAAAATGGCAGGATCATGAGGACAATCAATTTATACTAATGCAAGAAGCAAAATTCCAAATAATATCTGATTGAGACAACAGTAGAACTAAGTGGGGGAAAAGATCACTAGCTCAAAGCAGTGGATAAGACTTTAAACATTAAGGCAGTCATTTTCTCAAGGCAGCCTTATTCCTCAGAGTATATATAGTGGGATTAAACATTGGGGTAGCATGGTTTAGAAAGAAGAGAGAAAAAATCTTTCCTGTAAAAATATTTGGAATCATGTCATAAATATGTAATGGTTCTGGGTCCACAAAATAAAGGCACAACTATGGGGCTTGCCAAGTGGCGCTAATGGTAAAGAACCTACCTGCCAATGCAAGAGACATAAGAGAAGCAGGTTCAGTCCCTGGGTAGGGAAGATCCCCAGGAGAAGGGCACAGCAGCCCATTCCAGGGTTCTTGCCTGGAGAATCCCATGGACAGAGGAGCCTGGTGGGCTGCTGCTGCTGCTGCTGCTAAGTCACTTCAGTCGTGTCCGACTCTGTGCGACCCCATTGACGGCAGCCCATTGGGCTCCGCCATCCCTGGGATTCTCCAGGCAAGAACACTGGAGTGGGTTGCCATTTCCTTCTCCAATGCAGGAAAGTGAAAAGTGAAAGTGAAGTCGCTCAGTCATGTCTGACTCAGCGACCCCATGGACTGCAGTCCACCAGGCTCCTCTGTCCATGGGAGTTTCCAGGCTAGAGTACTGGAGTGGGATGCCATTTCCTTCTCCGGGGCTACTGTCTACAAAGTTGCAGAAAGTCGGACAATACCGAAGCAACTTAGTGCACACGTGTGATGTGAGTTGAACAGGTGGAGAAAACTTTGGCTCATTCCGTTCCTGATGGCAAACATAGGATGGAGAAGTGATTTTACTGTAGGAGCCAAGTATCAGCTGAAAAGGGATCATGACAAACAGTATCCTAATGGCACAACCATAGAGATTTTGACACCTCATTCAGAAAAACATCGCCACAGCCCAGGTTGTAGTGAGATCCAAAACAGGTCAGAGGGAAAATCTGGCAAGTTTGCCTTATCCTGATGGCAACACCACCGATTCAAGAGCCAAGAGTCATTAGTGGAATCCAGAGCTCCTGGTTTACAACTAGAGGAAGTTGTGAAAGTTACAGCTGGCCACTTGGCAGTCACGGGCCATAACTGTCTAGACAAAGCATTCTATGTGGCCAAGAACAGAAATAAAAGATATATTTGTAGTACATGCTGTATATATATATATATTCTGATTGAAGGTTTATGGATATTCTAGAAAGAGGGACAGATACATAACAGATTTCCAGGAAGGAAAAGTTAACTGAGGAAAATGCACATGGGAATTTGAGAGCCTGGTCAACTCTGATTATAGGAATATTGATGTTGCTTCTCACCAGGATAATCACATAAAAAAGAAAATATCACAGAAAGAAACACTCAGACATTGGGAATACAGAAAAATCTGCAGAGAACCAATGCTATCGCTGAAGTGAGATATGCTTCTGGGTTGTGTGTGTGTTTCATGTTTTCTGTGAAGAGAGTGAAATCAGTCATTTTTCTACTTTTGCATAGCTTTATATAGATACATATTTGTTGTTGTTGTTCAGTCTTCCAGCTGTGTCCAACTCTTTACATCCCTGTGGACTGCAGCACTCCAGGCCGCCCTGTCTCTCACCATCTTCTGGAGTTTGCCTAAGTTTATGTCCACTGAATCCGTGATGCCATCCAGCCATCTCATCTGCTGATGCCCTCTTCTCCTTCGACCTGCAATCTTTCCAAACATCATGGTCTTTTCTAATGAGTTGGTTGTTTGAATCAGGTGGCCAAAGTATTGGAACTTCAGCTTCAGCATCAGTCCTTCCAATGAATATTGAAATATATACATTTATATTATATAAAATATATATTATACATATGCAAAAGTGCCTATGTACATATATATCCATTTCATAATCTTAAATTTATCTCTATTTGTAACTATTAGCTATCTTAGTCCTTTTTTTAAAAAGAATTGATCAAATATTATATATTCTGATTCTGTTTAGTTCACAAAAAATGTGTTATTTATTTCAAGTATCAAATATTATTTGGCTGATATTAAAGTTACCCTGTTAGCTACTAAATATTCTGTAAAATGTTAGGAGGCAACAAGAAAAGAAGATATGCAGTAATTTTCTTCCATATGTATTTTTTATTTTCTGAATAAAATTTATGATTTTTGTGATGTGCACATTATTCTCTTTGTAATAAAACCATACTCCAAAAAATATAAATATATAAGTCAGACATTATCTGAACTCCCTTCACTGTGAAGAAGCGCATTCTCTCTTCTAATACACATCCAAATACTGCTGACATATATACACACCAACTACAAAGATGCCCATGTGAAATGTTATATGAACATATGGATGCTATCTCCCTTTGTTTTAAAAAAATAGAGTTATGTTTTATACATGTATTTATGTACTTACATGCTTGAAAAGCTTGGGATTTCCTCACTGGCATGGCTCTAAAACATTGTCTTGAGAGACTGCAGCATCACATGGGAAACGGGCGCCCATGTCCACTGTTCTCCAAATGAGAACAGCTTCCCTTTGCTTTGCTAGTGTTCTCTTTTGCAGTACTAAAAAAAGCTTTTAACAAACATCTTGGACAAGCACAGGTAGCTGTCATTCTTGGGCAAATATTTTTATGAGGTTTCATTGATATAGGTTTTAAAGTTAAAAAAATCCTACATTAAAAAAAAATCACTTCTTAAATGATACAAAATTTATTCCAGATGATTAGAATAAAAACACCTTAATAAAATGACTGCTTACACAGTGTACCTGTACACTAGATCTTTTGTAGATCTATTGTAACAAATTATCACAAATTGGGTGGTTTAAGTAACAAAAGTTGACTTTCTCGCATCTTCAAAAGCCAGTGTCCCAAATCACAGCGCTGGCAAGGTTTCCCTCCCAGGCTCTGAAGGGACAGTCGTCATTCTCCCAGCTTCCCGTGGTCCCTGGCCTCCTGTGCTTCACGGCTCTGTCATGTGCCCTCCCGGCTGCTTCCTCCATCTTCACATGATATTCTTCTAGGTGTCCTGCATCTCTAGTCTTCACTTAATCTCTCTTCCCCGCTTATAAGAACTAAGAACATTGATCACAGGATATAGTGCTCTTCCCTTAAATTAAGATAATCTTATTTGAAAGTCCTTAACTGAATTACATCTGCAAAGGCTTTTATTTTCCTAATAAGTTCAGGTTTGCAGGTTATAACCTGACACATATTTAGAGGGATCAACATTCAACCCAATGCCGTTTATAGTTTAAATTCCCAATATTCCTAATACTAAGGAGACACCACAAAAGCAAAACATGAAGCTACAAGCAGGAGGAAATGGTGTCACTAGAGAAGAGTCAGCATTGAGGTAACAAAGGACCCTTTCAGGGTCTGTACTCTGAAAGGAGTATGGACAGTTGCAAAACAGAGAAAGAAGGGGAAAATGCCAGAAAATACTAAGATTCCGCTACTCCCACCAACTTGGATGTGGTTGGTGTTTGCTCATCGTCTAAATCCAATCCTAAGTACAGAAAAGGANAAATTTTATTTAATAGAATAAGAAATATATAGAAGTTGCTTTAATGAAAAAAATATTTGCTACCATGTGTAAAATACACATTAAAAACCTATGTACATGATCAATTTTAAATTTAAAATAAGAAGTAAGCCTTACTATTATTTTCATATTTACCTTTCTTTTACTTGAAATGTTGCTGATTTTTCTCACTCGAGAGGCTTTAAATATTTACTGTAAGAGGAATTACTTGTTTCATCGAAGTATTCAACTGGCCTTTAAATATTCTATTCTTTCTAAACATAAAGTACTCTTAAATAAAAGTAGTTATCTCTACCCAAGGGATCTCTGCCACCTGGCACATTTAAATTTCTAATTAAAATCATCACTTTTTGAATTCTCTGATTTGTTGTATTTAAAAAAAATTTTTTTTCCCTAGAAAGCTCTCACTCTACTCAGAATATTTTTTTCTTCAGCCTCTCTAGGGAATAGAGGACACAGTGCCTTTTATTTCTCAGATGTGAACAGGGTGCTAAGTAATACTATTTGTGGGCCTCCCAGGCAGTCAAGTTAGTAAACAATTGGCCTGTCAATGCAGGAGATGCAAGAGACACGGGTTTGATCCCTGGGTCATGAAATTCATGTGGAGCAGGAAATGACAACCCACTCTAGACTCCTTGCCTGGAGAATTCCAGGGACAGAGGAATCTGGTGGGCTACAGAGTCGGATACGACTGAACACACAGAAACACACACAATATTATTTGGGTCAATCAAATAGACACGGATCCAATTCTTACCTTAACTGTTATGAATGCATTATGCAGAGCCTCTGTATGATATGTTCCTTGATTCCTAGTTAGAGGACAGATCTGTGTAGTAGTTATAATACATATTCTGATGGCAAATATTTTTATGTGCAAAATTAGTGTGTTATTGATTTCATAAGCAACCTGAGATTTAGCTGATGAATGTATTAAACATACATCAAAATTTAAAAATTTAACCCAAGGTTAATCGTAGTAGGAGAAAATTTTTCCTCTCTTTTGCAGCCTACCAACAATTTTCCCCAAATTTATTTTCCATCTTCAAGATGTGAATACTTTCACCCTCTAGGTACAATAAACTAACAATCTGGAATAAGTCCAGCTGAGATTATGGGAAAGATGTTAAGCAAAAAATATGTGAATTATACGTTTCAAATGTGGAGAAATTTCTCCAACATAAAGATTGTTTAAAAATCTTGGCTTAGAGTCAGTTTCTCATGACACCCCACATTGGATGTTGTTTCCTATACTTAGTAAATAGTGATTTCTCAAGGTTTATGGTTAGGAAGAGAAAATATTTACAAGAGAGGGAACACATAGAGTAATGTGACAGTGGGCGTGATTTGGAAGGTTAGTTAAAAAGGATCAGGAGCCTTGTGGCAAAGACCATGAGTAGCGGGTGGTGGGGCAGGCTTCTCATGGGGACCAGAAGTGATAAAGGACAGAAAGGAGAGGCCCGCCAGGCCTCACCTCCTGCAGGGGCTCATCCGAGAAACAGCTAGTGCTGGAAAGGAATTATCTGTTGATCAGCAGAGTGCAGTATTATGCTTGGGCTTCCCAGGTGGCCAAGTGGTAAAGAATCTGCCTACCGAGCCAGGAGAGGCCAGGGAGCCTGGAGGGCTATTGTCCATGGGGTCACAAAGAGTCCGACACAGCTGAGCGACCGAGCACAGCTCAGTGCAGTATTATGCTTAAATAAAGAAGCCTTCTGCTGGAACAGAATACAAATTCCAGAAAAGGCTCAAATATATATGAAAAGTTGTCATTGACTAAAAATAGCCTACTAAGTTGGTAAAGCATGGACATTTAAAATAACTGTCATTTGGACAACTGGGCACTTTAGAGAGGGAAAAAAAAAAAAAAAACACCAAACAGTATATGTATTTTTAATAACTATCCCACAGCAGAATATACTCCAAAAAATACATTTTAGAGTGAAATGATTGAAGTATTCTAAGAAATGGGTTTTATAATTTTGGAGTAAGGAAATTTTAACTCATTAAAATTTAGAATGTAGGGCACACACACAGAAACACACACACACACACACAACTGTATAAAAATAAATAATAATAAAATAAAATAAATAAATGATTCTAGATGCTAAAAAGTAGCAAGCTCCATTAAGTATCAAATATAATTAATATAACAGGAAAAATTGTTACAACTGATTTCAAATAAAGTGATCTTGGCTCCTTCTATAATACAGAGGAAAATTCCAAAGTATAAATTTTTAAAATGGGTAAAACAGATGTATTAACAATTCACACAAAAAAATTATTCTTTCAGATACAGACAACAGCTCCATCTGTAAAAAAAAATAAGTAAATTGTAATCTGAACAATGATAAAGTATTAAAAAATCTGAGACATTTTCCTATGCGCTGTGGATGTGTGGAGAGGAATATCCAATCAACCAATATCACAATTGTGCTCACCCTTTGAATTAATCAGTAAGCATGTGCACATAAGATATGCAGTAACATTGCAACAAATTTGTGGCTTGAAAATGTGTGAATATTTTATGATTTAATGAACCTTGATTTTGATATTGTCATCTATTCTTTTTTCTCCCATAGTTATATGATACCTTTAAAATATATTCTATAATTTATCAAAAATTTCTAGGGCTTGAAACTAGACTGGCTTGTTGTGACCCAGTGCTTCTTAACCACAAATGAAAGTTATTTTTCGGTGGTGTTGTTTTAGAGACTGGAAAATTAGACTTGGCTTTAAGTATGTCCTTTTATAAAGGTGTGGATTTATTTTTCAAAGCCATTTAGTGGCATCACCAGTCTTGAATTGTATTTTTGTTGCTTGATTACGTTTTTTAATAATAAAAGCTAATTCATTTTTCTGAATTAGTTTCAGAAAAAAATAGAAACATAGCATAGCCAAAAATAAGAAAGAGTATTATGCTTTTTTCCATGATAGAATATGCTCATTAAGTAAAATTTTAAAAATAGAGGGGATTATGTATATACATATAATACATGTTGTTCTAAATATGGCTTTTTAGCTTAACAAAAAGGATATGTACAGTATGATTATGATTTGGTTTGCTTAAAAATATGCTTAATCCATGTTGTATGTAATTACATTTTATTCATTTCTATAACTTCTTGGTTTTCCTCTGTGTGACATTATCATGATTACATACAATTCTAGCTTGATAAAGATTTGACATTATGAATGTAGGAAATGAGCATTCTCAGATATGTCCCTTGGCACACGTGTTCACACATTTCCTCTGGTACACGGCTAAGGGTACGATTTTCTTGATGAAGGCAGGCTGTGTGCTAATATGGTGTACAATTCATACAGCAGCATCAGGGGAGAGCGTTCATTCCTCCACACCCTTTACATGTGTGATAGGGTGAGGCTTTTTGTTTGTTTTATTTCTTCCTTGTAATGAATGTGTCATAGATTTCATTTGGTTTTAATCTGGTTTTAATTTGCATTTACCAGATGCTAATGAGTTATTTTCTTATTTTTCTGGGCATTTAGATTATTCTCCTTGGAAATGCATCTTTAAGTCTGTTGTCAATTTTTCTCCTGAATTTTTGATGCTTTTGATTTAGAGCACTCCTTTAACGATAAGAGCGGTTCTCCTGGGTTTCCTTACCCTACTGCTCTCCACCTGGGTGCCCACAGCCTGCTTTCCCAATAAAATCTCTTGCTTTGTCAGCACATGTGTCTCCTCGGACAATTCATTTCTGAGTGTTAGACAAGAGCCCTGTTTCGGGCCCTGGAAGGGGTCCACCTTCCTGCAACAAATGGAGACTCTGGCGGGACTCTTCTTCACTGAGACTGACATTCTGACCACTCGGGGTACTCAGGGGCCAGCTTGCCTGCCAATGGACCAGACCCAGGGGCCGCAACTGGGACCTTTTTGTCCATGGTCTCCTCCTGATGCAGACAACTGGCCAGAGTGCCCTGACTGGTAAGGAACAAGAGACTTTATTGACCTCTCTCTCCTTCCCTCTCTCTTTCCTCTCCATAACCCTTCCTATCCTTCCCTGTTTTTCTAGTCCTCTGGTCCTGGATGCAGGAATCTGGTTGAAGGGCCCTCAGCCTGAGCTGAGGATTGGGGACTGATCACCTCCTCTTGGCAGAGAACTCGAATTCTGGTTCTGGTCTGGTCTGATTTCTGGTAGGGCCGAGTTCCAGTCCTTCCTTCTCTGGAGGCCCAGGAAAAAGTCCCATAATGCCTGGGTATCTGTAGGTGGCAGGAGACGTCTGTAAGGCCACACCTTTCACCCTCTTCTTTCAACCTGGCTTCCTTTCTTCCCTTGAAATCTTTGATGTTAGTACTTGGATCCGAAGTTCTGTGTCTCTATAGGAGGTTTTCTGAGACTGTATTCTTGTATTTAAGGGTTTCCCTGGTGGTGCAGAGGTTAAAGCGTCTGCCTGCAATGTGGGAGACCTGGGTTTGATCCCTGGGTCAGGAAGGTCCCCTGGAGAAGGAAATGGCAACCCACTCCAGTATTCTTGCCTGGAGAATCTCATGGACAGAGGAGCTTGGTGGGAGCTTGGTGGGCTACAGTCCACTGGTTGCAAAGAGTAGGACATGACTGAGTGACTTCACTTTCACTTTCACTTTAACGATAGCGTATTTAAACCTTTTATCTGAATAGCAGCATTTATTTTTTTAATATGCATTTATTTATTTTAATTGGAGGCTAATTACTTTACAATATTGTATTGGTTTTGTCATACATCAACCTGAGTCCACCACAGGTATACACGTGTTCCCCATCCTGAACCCCCCTCCCTCCTCTCTCCCCAAGAAGCATTTCTTAGTCCAGGAAGTTCAACTGATTAATGTTTACATTATGACTAATAATTTTGTCAAAAACACTTTTCTTGCACCAACGTCATGAAGTTAATAAACATTATTTCGAAAAAGACTTGTTGTTATGCATTTTTACTTAAGTTTACAAATTATCTGAGATTACATTTTAAAATAAATTTTGTGAAGTGAGAGTCAAGCTCTCTTTTTTTGTACCATTATATATATTTAAATTAATATAATTTATTAAAAGACCATCTATTCTACATTTTCTGCTGTATTAACTTTTGCTTATTCAAGTGTGCCCATGTTCTATAGTCAGTCAACAAGTATTCTCTAAAGCTTTCCATATGCAGTAATCTTTGCTAGCTGAAATCTTTTGGTTTTAAGTAAATTATAACAATATAGAGGGAGAAAAACTAGGATATACATTATGAATTTTGGATAAAAATATTGGGAGGCCAATTGCTAGATAAAATATACTATATTGTTTTAGCACTTTGGCCACCTGATGCACAGAGCCAACTCAATGTAAAAGACCCTGATGTTAGTAAAGATGAAGGCAAAAAAGAGAAGGAGACAGCAGAGGATGAGATGGTTGGATATTAACAGTGTCGCTGACTCAACGGCCCTGAATCTGAGCAAATTCTGAGACATAGTGGAGGACTGAGGAGCCTGACATGCTATACGGTCCATGAAGACACAGAGTCGGACATGGATTACCAAGTGAACAGCAACAGATCAACTGAGCAGTGAATTTTTCCTGACAGAGACTAGTCCATTAAATATGAGATCAGCAAAAAAATTAATTTCTTATAAATACAAGCACTAGGCAGATAATCCTGATATCAGAAAATCAAGCATAAAACGGCAGGATCATGAGGACAATCAATTTATACTAATGCAGGAAGCAAAATTCCAAATAATGTCTGATTGAGACAACAGTAGAACTAAGTGGGGGAAAAGATCACTAGCTCAAAGCAGTGGATAAGACTTTAAACATTAAGGCAGTCATTTTCTCAAGGCAGCCTTATTCCTCAGAGTATATATAATGGGATTAAACATTGGGGTAGCATGGTTTAGAAAGAAGAGAGAAAAAATCTTTCCTGTAAAAATATTTGGAATCATGTCATAAATATGTAATGGTTCTGGGTCCACAAAATAAAGGCACAACTATGGGGCTTGCCAAGTGGCGCTAATGGTAAAGAACCTACCTGCCAATGCAGGAGACATAAGAGAAGCAGGTTCAATCCCTGGGTAGGGAAGATCCCCAGGAGAAGGGCACAGCAACCCATTCCAGGGTTCTTGCCTGGAGAATCCCATGGACAGGGGAGCCTGGTGGGCTACTGTCTACAAAGTTGCAGAGAGTCGGACAATACCGAAGCAACTTAATGCACACGTGTGATGTGAGTTGAACAGGTGGAGAAAACTTTGGCTCATTCCGTTCCTGATGGCAAACATAGGATGGAGAAGTGATTTTACTGTAGGAACCAAGTATCAGCTGAAAAGGGATCATGACAAACAGTATCCTAATGGCACAACCATAGAGATTTTGACACCTCATTCAGAAAAACATCGCCACAGCCCAGGTTGTAGTGAGATCCAAAATAGGTCAGAGGGAAAATCTGGCAAGTTTGCCTTATCCTGATGGCAACACCACCGATTCAAGAGCCAAGAGTCATTAGTGGAATCCAGAGCTCCTGGTTTACAACTAGAGGAAGTTGTGAAAGTTACAGCTGGCCACGTGGCAGTCACGGGCCATAACTGTCAAGACAAAGCATTCTATGTGGCCAAGAACAGAAATAAAAGATATATTTGTAGTACATGCTGTATATATATATATATTCTGATTGAAGGTTTATGGATATTCTAGAAAGAGGGACAGATACATAACAGATTTCCAGGAAGGAAAAGTTAACTGAGGAAAATGCACATGGGAATTTGAGAGCCTGGTCAACTCTGATTATAGGAATATTGATGTTGCTTCTCACCAGGATAATCACATAAAAAAGAAAATATCACAGAAAGAAACACTCAGACATTGGGAATACAGAAAAATCTGCAGAGAACCAATGCTATCGCTGAAGTGAGATATGCTTCTGGGTTGTGTGTGTGTTTCATGTTTTCTGTGAAGAGAGTGAAATCAGTCATTTTTCTACTTTTGCATAGCTTTATATAGATACATATTTGTTGTTGTTGTTCAGTCTTCCAGCTGTGTCCAACTCTTTACATCCCTGTGGACTGCAGCACTCCAGGCCGCCCTGTCTCTCACCATCTTCTGGAGTTTGCCTAAGTTTATGTCCACTGAATCCGTGATGCCATCCAGCCATCTCATCTGCTGATGCCCTCTTCTCCTTCGACCTGCAATCTTTCCAAACATCATGGTCTTTTCTAATGAGTTGGTTGTTTGAATCAGGTGGCCAAAGTATTGGAACTTCAGCTTCAGCATCAGTCCTTCCAATGAATATTGAAATATATACATTTATATTATATAAAATATATATTATACATATGCAAAAGTGCCTATGTACATATATATCCATTTCATAATCTTAAATTTATCTCTATTTGTAACTATTAGCTATCTTAGTCCTTTTTTTAAAAAGAATTGATCAAATATTATATATTCTGATTCTGTTTAGTTCACAAAAAATGTGTTATTTATTTCAAGTATCAAATATTATTTGGCTGATATTAAAGTTACCCTGTTAGCTACTAAATATTCTGTAAAATGTTAGGAGGCAACAAGAAAAGAAGATATGCAGTAATTTTCTTCCATATGTATTTTTTATTTTCTGAATAAAATTTATGATTTTTGTGATGTGCACATTATTCTCTTTGTAATAAAACCATACTCCAAAAAATATAAATATATAAGTCAGACATTATCTGAACTCCCTTCACTGTGAAGAAGCGCATTCTCTCTTCTAATACACATCCAAATACTGCTGACATATATACACACCAACTACAAAGATGCCCATGTGAAATGTTATATGAACATATGGATGCTATCTCCCTTTGTTTTAAAAAAATAGAGTTATGTTTTATACATGTATTTATGTACTTACATGCTTGAAAAGCTTGGGATTTCCTCACTGGCATGGCTCTAAAACATTGTCTTGAGAGACTGCAGCATCACATGGGAAACGGGCGCCCATGTCCACTGTTCTCCAAATGAGAACAGCTTCCCTTTGCTTTGCTAGTGTTCTCTTTTGCAGTACTAAAAAAAGCTTTTAACAAACATCTTGGACAAGCACAGGTAGCTGTCATTCTTGGGCAAATATTTTTATGAGGTTTCATTGATATAGGTTTTAAAGTTAAAAAAATCCTACATTAAAAAAAAATCACTTCTTAAATGATACAAAATTTATTCCAGATGATTAGAATAAAAACACCTTAATAAAATGACTGCTTACACAGTGTACCTGTACACTAGATCTTTTGTAGATCTATTGTAACAAATTATCACAAATTGGGTGGTTTAAGTAACAAAAGTTGACTTTCTCGCATCTTCAAAAGCCAGTGTCCCAAATCACAGCGCTGGCAAGGTTTCCCTCCCAGGCTCTGAAGGGACAGTCGTCATTCTCCCAGCTTCCCGTGGTCCCTGGCCTCCTGTGCTTCACGGCTCTGTCATGTGCCCTCCCGGCTGCTTCCTCCATCTTCACATGATATTCTTCTAGGTGTCCTGCATCTCTAGTCTTCACTTAATCTCTCTTCCCCGCTTATAAGAACTAAGAACATTGATCACAGGATATAGTGCTCTTCCCTTAAATTAAGATAATCTTATTTGAAAGTCCTTAACTGAATTACATCTGCAAAGGCTTTTATTTTCCTAATAAGTTCAGGTTTGCAGGTTATAACCTGACACATATTTAGAGGGATCAACATTCAACCCAATGCCGTTTATAGTTTAAATTCCCAATATTCCTAATACTAAGGAGACACCACAAAAGCAAAACATGAAGCTACAAGCAGGAGGAAATGGTGTCACTAGAGAAGAGTCAGCATTGAGGTAACAAAGGACCCTTTCAGGGTCTGTACTCTGAAAGGAGTATGGACAGTTGCAAAACAGAGAAAGAAGGGGAAAATGCCAGAAAATACTAAGATTCCGCTACTCCCACCAACTTGGATGTGGTTGGTGTTTGCTCATCGTCTAAATCCAATCCTAAGTACAGAAAAGGACAGTGAATATATCTGAAGGAATGGGAAGTTTCAAGCAAATTTCTTACTGGGAATGACCTTGATCATTAGTTATATAGCAGTTAACTATCATTTTATTGCTCAAGAAATCTCTCAACTCACCCTTTCCTAGTGAAAGGAAAGATAGGTCTTCAGAATAGATCATTGCCATGGAGATAATGTGTACTTTGATAATCCAGAAACCCTTAACTCTTTGACAGTAAGGTCCTTTCACATAATGTGAGATGGCAGAGATGATATTAACTATCATTTCATAGGAACATAGAAATAATACTAGATGACATTTTCTGATGTATTTACATGAGAAACATAGAAACAAATTGCTTCCATAATTTCAAGCCTTTGAGTCAAGTTGATAATTTACTTAGTAGTTTTCTCAGTGCTACAGTGATATCTTTGTTCCTCAGTGTATATATAATGGGATTCAACGTTGGGATCAAAACTGTGTAGAAAAGAGAGATCAGCTTCCCAGTTTCTTCTGACTGATTTGGTTTCGGCTGTAAATAGGTGGTAGAGGCTGTGCCGTAGAATAAGACCACCACTGTGAGGTGAGACGAGCAAGTGGAGAAGGCTTTAGCCCTCCCTCTGGCGGATCGTGATCTCAGAATGCTGGAGATGATTTTGCCATAGGAGACAACAATCAACAGAAATGGGACCATGATGAACACGACTGCAACCACATAGACTGCTATCTCGTTCACAAATGTGTACCCACAAGCAAGCTTGAACACAGGGGGGAGGTCACAGAAAAAATGGTTAATTGTGGTAGACCCACAAAAGGGCAGAGAGAAAACCTGCCATGTTTGCCCAATTACAACAGGAACTCCACTGACCCAGGAGGCAGTGACCAGCTGGACACAGACCTGGGGGCTCATGATTAGACAATAGCGAAGAGGGTTACAAATGGCCACGTAGCGGTCATAGGCCATCACGGCCAGGAGGAGACACTCTAAACCTCCAAACAGAAGGACCAAACACATTTGAGTAGCACAGGCAATGAAAGAAATGTGTCCTTTCTGGTTCAGGAGGTCCGTGAGCATTCTTGGGATAGTGACAGTTACATAACAGATTTCTAAAATGGAAAAGTGGTTGAGGAAAAAGTACATGGGGGTCTGGAGAGTAGGGTCAATTCTTGTTATGAGTACAATGACACTGTTGCACATCAGGATGGTCAGATAGAGGACTAAAAATATCCCAAAAAGAATCCATTGGAAATTGGGAATATCAGAAAACCCCAAGAGGATAAATTCCATCATTGTAGTGATGTTTGATTTTTCTGTTCTTAATTTGTACTCCATCTGTAGATGTGGTAAATTCAAGATGGTTAATTCATTAATGCTTTTGACCAACATTTCCCTTCTGTTAACTCAATTAGATGCATAAACTTATTTACATAATCCCTTCAATTATTGCTGCCTTTGCCTTCCTCAGTTTCTAAGAAATGAGATTTGAAACCTCAGCAATGAACTGATGTGCAGTTAAAATCAATTAGAGAAATAAAATCTTCATCTTTTATACTTGGATGTAGTGATACCAGAGGGCTTCCCTGGTATCTCAGCAGTAAAAGAATTTGCCTGAAATGCAGGGGATACAGGAGATGTGGGTTTGATCCATGGGTAAGGAAGATCCCTTGGAGGAGGGGATGGCAACCCACTCCAATATTCTTGCCTAGAGAATTCCATGGACAGAGAAGCCTGGTCGACTATGGCCCATGGGATCACAGAGTCAGACATGATGGGAGTGACGGAGCGGCAGCAGTAATGATACCAGAGACAATAAGATATACTCATTTTTATTTAGAGCTTTTTGTGCAGCAATAGTATTAAATTATTTCACCCCTTTTAAGGGTGAAATTATATATGACACAGTCTTGAAATTGTTTTCCTTTGGGTTCATCAATTTCTTTTTCTGTACCTATTGACTTATTCCATCTCCTTTCAATTCAAAGATTTTCACTTAAAACTTTTGCCTAATTCTTATTCAAAACATTTTAAGCCCCCCCATTTCTACTTCAACGAGAGCTGACTTTCTTAAACTTATTCCTTGTTACTGGGGGAACAATTATGTGTAATTGTATTGTTCTCTTCTGTGTACCTCACCCATCAGTTATGCTACACATGGAAAGCGTTAGTTACATCATGGGGTCCAATAACGTTCCCTATTAATACCCATCATGCATTGCATTGCAAATACCAATTAATCTTTAACTCAGTCCATAAATATGACTCATTCTTCATGATATTTGGGGTTCCCTGATAGCTCAGTTGGTAAAGAATCTACATGCAATGCAGGAGACCCTGGTTTGATTCCCAGGTCAGGAAGATCCACTGGAAAAGGGATAGGCTGCCCACTCCAGTATTCTGGGGCTTCCCTTGTGACTCAGCTGGTAAAGAATCTGCCTGCAAGGTGGGAGACCTGGGTTTGATCCCCGGGTTGGGAAGATCACCTGGAGAAGGGAAAGGCTACCCACTCCAGTATTCTGGCCTGGAGAGTTCTATGGACTGTATAGTCCATGGAGTCACAAAGAGTTGGACACGACTGAGTGACTTTCATTTTCATGATATTTTAATATAGTTTCTTCTTAAAATATGTGATTCTCTGATCCATTGTCATCTATTTCTCTTACAACTGCATAAAATATGTCCTATATAATTCCGTTGTAATTTTATCAAATAAATGTAACTTTACTTAAACCCTATGATTATTTATTTTAGGAATTCAAATGGCAAAAGCATATGAGTGGGACTAACACACACACACAGAGGCCCGTTATCTTGCTTCATTTCAAGTTCATGTAATCACATATCAGGCAGTCAACATTTTGACAATTCTCATAACAGTTCATTAATGTTTGTTCCCTAACTGTGTTTTCATATTTCATTAAATCTACTATATCTGTTCCCATCTTCCATCCCCACAAACTATTTTTTTTGCATTAATAGTTTGATAAATAAAATTGAGTCAACAAATATTCTCTCATATTTCTCTATTTCCGCTAGAATATGTGTATAAGAGACAGAAGAGGGACAGATACATAACAGATTTCCAGGAAGGAAAAGTTAACTGAGGAAAATGCACATGGGAATTTGAGAGCCTGGTCAACTCTGATTATAGGAATATTGATGTTGCTTCTCACCAGGATAATCACATAAAAAAGAAAATATCACAGAAAGAAACACTCAGACATTGGGAATACAGAAAAATCTGCAGAGAACCAATGCTATCGCTGAAGTGAGATATGCTTCTGGGTTGTGTGTGTGTTTCATGTTTTCTGTGAAGAGAGTGAAATCAGTCATTTTTCTACTTTTGCATAGCTTTATATAGATACATATTTGTTGTTGTTGTTCAGTCTTCCAGCTGTGTCCAACTCTTTACATCCCTATGGACTTCAGCACTCCAGGCCACCCTGTCTCTCACCATCTTCTGGAGTTTGCCTAAGTTTATGTCCACTGAATCCGTGATGCCATCCAGCCATCTCATCTGCTGATGCCCTCTTCTCCTTCGACCTGCAATCTTTCCAAACATCATGGTCTTTTCTAATGAGTTGGTTGTTTGAATCAGGTGGCCAAAGTATTGGAACTTCAGCTTCAGCATCAGTCCTTCCAATGAATATTGAAATATATACATTTATATTATATAAAATATATATTATACATATGCAAAAGTGCCTATGTACATATATATCCATTTCATAATCTTAAATTTATCTCTATTTGTAACTATTAGCTATCTTAGTCCTTTTTTTAAAAAGAATTGATCAAATATTATATATTCTGATTCTGTTTAGTTCACAAAAAATGTGTTATTTATTTCAAGTATCAAATATTATTTGGCTGATATTAAAGTTACCCTGTTAGCTACTAAATATTCTGTAAAATGTTAGGAGGCAACAAGAAAAGAAGATATGCAGTAATTTTCTTCCATATGTATTTTTTATTTTCTGAATAAAATTTATGATTTTTGTGATGTGCACATTATTCTCTTTGTAATAAAACCATACTCCAAAAAATATAAATATATAAGTCAGACATTATCTGAACTCCCTTCACTGTGAAGAAGCGCATTCTCTCTTCTAATACACATCCAAATACTGCTGACATATATACACACCAACTACAAAGATGCCCATGTGAAATGTTATATGAACATATGGATGCTATCTCCCTTTGTTTTAAAAAAATAGAGTTATGTTTTATACATGTATTTATGTACTTACATGCTTGAAAAGCTTGGGATTTCCTCACTGGCATGGCTCTAAAACATTGTCTTGAGAGACTGCAGCATCACATGGGAAACGGGCGCCCATGTCCACTGTTCTCCAAATGAGAACAGCTTCCCTTTGCTTTGCTAGTGTTCTCTTTTGCAGTACTAAAAAAAGCTTTTAACAAACATCTTGGACAAGCACAGGTAGCTGTCATTCTTGGGCAAATATTTTTATGAGGTTTCATTGATATAGGTTTNTTAAAACTTTCATTTTATTGCATTTCAGACCATTAGTAACGGCTGTAAATTTGCCTTCCTTAATTTTATTCCCATAATTCATCCAGATCTCATCTTTCACATCTTTAGAAAAATGTGTCACTTACTAATATACAAACGTGGTGTGTTTGTTCCTTCCAATCCATTGCAGGAAAGGTTAGATCCCTTTTCAGAAGTGGAAAGATTCCTAGATTAACTTTGGTGGAAATTAAAGTATGCTGTATCTGCTGACAATAATCTGGGTAGGTTTATTCATGTTAGGATAGCTAGTCGGTCATCAGCATAGGTATCTAGCAGATTCAAAATGAAAGGCACCTTAAAAATAGCCTAGAGCTTGTTATGCAGAGTGAAGTAAGTCAGAAAGAGAAAGATAAATATCATATATTAACACACACACACACACACATATATATATGTGCTTGAGAAAAATGATAGAGAAAAACCTATTTGCAAGGCAGGAATATAGACGCAGACATGGAGAACAGACCTGTGGAGACAGTGAGGGAAGGAGAGGGTGGGGCGAACTGAGAGATTAACATTGAGACCTAAACTGCCACAAGTAAAACGGATAGCTAGTGGGAAATTGTTACATATATAAATCACAGGGAGCTCAATCTGATGCTCTGTGACAACCTGCAGGGGGTGGGGAGGGGGAGGGAGGTTAGACGGACGGGATATATATAGACTTCTGACTGATTTACTTTGTTGTACGGCAGCACCAACACAATCCTATAAAGCATTACCCTCCAATTATTAAATTAAAAAAAAGTAAACATTTAAACACAATTATTTAAGACAGGAAAACAAAACAAACAAAAAAAAACCTCTCTGTCAAAATGTTTTTTCTATTTCAGCTGCTTCTAGGCAGGTATGTAGGTAAAATTGTCAGGAATGAGGTTACAAGGCCAATATCCNCCAACACAATCCTATAAAGCATTACCCTCCAATTATTAAATTAAAAAAAAGTAAACATTTAAACACAATTATTTAAGACAGGAAAACAAAACAAACAAAAAAAAACCTCTCTGTCAAAATGTTTTTTCTATTTCAGCTGCTTCTAGGCAGGTATGTAGGTAAAATTGTCAGGAATGAGGTTACAAGGCCAATATCCACTTCTGTTCATAAGCACATTTTTTTCTTTCTGTTTAGAGATTCTTTGATAATTTGAAAACACTATCAGTGTTTCTAAAATTGCATTTCATTTTTGTATTTTAAATTTGCTTATCTTTATTACAGCATGTTCCTCATAAATTGGGCCTAGGTACTCTTTTTTAGGATTGACATGATATCCATGTCATTTAATGTCATGTTTATTTGCAAATGAGAGTTGAACTCATGATTTGTTTCAACTAAGTTTTGCTTACAGAATGGAACAAATCGAATGTCCATCACCCATATGAGTAAACTGATCTAATCCTTAACTATCATTAGGATAGTGAATTGAATATTTCTCTGTTCAATTTAATATCACCATCACCTGAAAACAAATCTACAGTTTGAGACAATACCTCAAATATATCAGTGTAACAAAATAAAGAAACATTTTGCAATCATATTACAGCACATGTCTGCAGTCAGTGATGAAGAAACTCTGGTGGTTTCCATCTAGGAGTCCCACTGTTCCTACTTCTTCTCTGTAGTTTCCTACTGGATCTTCAGCATGCAGAAACCTGAGACGCCAAGACAGACAGAACATAAGGAAACAAATACACTATTCAGAGCCTCTATGCATAATAAACACATCACTTCTACCCATATGCCGTTGTAGAAACTGATCACCTGGTCCAATGTAGTTCTGAGAAGGTTAGGGAATGATGTTTACTGTATGTCAGTAAAACAGATGTATTTGAAGAGCATAAAGCCAGACTCTACCACAGTCCTCACTTTTGGTCACCAAAAAAAATGGTGTTATAGCATGCTGCAACATGCATACCTTTAGACTGAAGACTTAGCATGACACATAATGGGATAAGTATTTATGGTACATATGTACGCATATTAATTTGTTTTATAGATATATTTGAGCCTAACAACACAAAGTTAATATTATTTCCATTAGGCTTTGATGCTTAAATTAGCAATAGTATTGAGGCATAATCTGTATAACCCAAAGTAAGACTTTTAAAATTCAATCAAAGTGATTATTTGAGATATACTTGACTTATAACATTATTTTAACTTCTGCTGTTCAACATAAATATATTTTAAATAATCATCACAATGTCTAGTTAATATCCATCACCAGCCAAATTTATGCATTTTTTTCTTGTGATGTGAATTTTTTAAAATTTCTCTTAGCAACTTTCAAATATACAAAATTATTTAACTATAGTCACCATGCTCTNATAACATTATATTAACTTCTGCTGTTCAACATAAATATATTTTAAATAATCATCACGATGTCTAGTTAATATCCATCACCAGCCAAATTTATGCATTTTTTCCTTGTGATGTGAATTTTTTAAAATTTCTCTTAGCAACTTTCAAATATACAAAATTATTTAACTATAGTCACCATGCTCTATTATATTTTCTTGGGCACCAAAGTCGATGTGGATGGTGAGCAGCCATGAAATTAAAAGGTGTTTGTCCCTTGGAAGCAAAGCTATGACAAACCTAGAGAATATACTAATAATCAGAGCCATCACTTTGCTGACAAAGCTATGGTTTTTCCAGTAGTCATGTATGGGTATGAGAGTTAGAAAATAAAGAAGGCTGAGCACCAAAGAACTGATGCTTTCAAACTGTGGTGTTGGAGAAGACTTTTGAGGGTCCCCTGTACTGCAAGGAGATCAAACTGGTTAATCCTAAAGGAAATCAACCCTAAATATTCACTGGAAAGACTGGTGCTAAAGCTGAATTCCAATAAATTGGTCACCTCATGCAAAGAACCAGCTCATTGGAAAGACCTGGTTCTGGGAAAGATTGAGGGCAAAAGCAGAAAGGGGCAATGTAGGATGAGATGGCATCACTGACTCAATGGACATGAGTTTGAACAAACTCCAGGAGATAGTGAAGGACAGGGAAGCCTGGTGTGCTGCAGTTAGTATGGTTGCAGAGTCAGATGCTACTTAGCCACTGAACGACAACACCACCATGCTGTACACTGATTGGATTGCTATACATTTTAATAGTGGTTTTATAAACATGACTAACTTTAAATTCACGGCCTTGATGTTTGTGTTTTATTTCTCTTATACATATATTTTGTTCGTTGTTTTAATAGACTTTTAGCATTTATGTATCACCTAGACAGCATATTAAAAAGTAGAGACATTACTTTGTCAACAAAGGTCCATCTAGTCAAGGCTGAGGTTTTCCCAGTAGTCACGTATGGATGTGAGAGTTGGACTATAAAGAAAGCTGAGTGCTGAAGAATTGATGCTTTTGAACTATGGTGTTGGAGGAGACTCTTGAGAGTCCCCTGGACAGCAAGGAGATCCAATCAGTCCATCCTAAAGGAAATCAGTCCTGAATATTCATTGGAAGGACTGATGCTGAAGCTGAAACTCCAATACTTTGGCCACCTGATACAAAGAACTGATTTATTTGTAAAGACCTTGATGCTGGGAAAGATTGAAGGCAGGAGGACAAGGGGATGACAGAGGATGAGATGGTTGGATGACATCACTGGGACATGAGTCTCAGGAAGCTATGGGAGTTGGTGTTGGACAGGTAAGCCTGACATGCTGCAGTCCATGGGGTTGCAAAGAGTCGGACACGACTGAGCAACTGAAATGAACTGAACTGAACCATTATTTTTTATCCAATGCTCCTTATTAACTTTTAGCTGTAACTCTAGAGTTTGCAAAATAAATATCTGCCTAATATAATCTATCATTAAATAAATTATATACTTTAATATGAAAAATGTTAAGATCCTGAAAAGAAAATATTCCTATTTGTACAATCTTATCTTTTGTTTTGTATTATTGCCTAACACTTACTCTTTTTAAATTAACTTTTATTGGAATACAGTTGATTAACAATGTTATTTAGCTTCCACCATACAGCAAAGTGAATCAGTGATACATATACATACTTTGACTCCTTTTAATATTCTATTCCCATATGGATTATTACAGAGTGTTGAGTAGAGTTCCTGTGCTATACAGTGGGTTCTTATCTATTTAGACATTCAAACCAGGGTCTCCTGCATTGCATGTAGATTCTTTACCAACTGAGCTATCAGGGAACCCCAAATATCATGAAGAATGGGTCATATTTATGGACTGAGTTAAAGATTAATTGGTATTTGCAATGCAATGCACAATGGGTATTAATAGGGAACGTTATTGGACCCCATGATGTAACTAATGCTTTCCATGTGTAGCATAACTGATGGGTGAGGTACACAGAAGAGAACAATACAATTACACATATTTGTTCCCCCAGTAACAAGGAATAAGTTTAAGAAAGTCAGCCCTCGTTGAAGTAGAAATGGGAGGGCTTAAAATGTTTTGAATAAGAATTAGGTACTAATGCTTTCCATGTGTAGCATAACTGATGGGTGAGGTACACAGAAGAGAACAATACAATTACACATATTTGTTCCCCCAGTAACAAGGAATAAGTTTAAGAAAGTCAGCCCTCGTTGAAGTAGAAATGGGAGGGCTTAAAATGTTTTGAATAAGAATTAGGCAAAAGTTTTAAGTGAAAATCTTTGAATTGAAAGGAGATGGAATAAGTCAATAGGTACAGAAAAAGAAATTGATGAACCCAAAGGAAAACAATTTCAAGACTGTGTCATATATAATTTCACCCTTAAAAGGGGTGAAATAATTTAATACTATTGCTGCACAATAAGCTCTAAATAAAAATGAGTATATCTTATTGTTTCTGGCATCATTACTGCTGCCACTCAGTCACTCCCATCATGTCTGACTCTTTGTGATCCCATGGGCCATAGTCGACCAGGCTTCTCTGTCCATGGAATTCTCTAGCCAAGAATATTGGAGTGGGTTGCCATCCCCTCCTCCAAGGGATCTTCCTTACCCACGGATCAAACCCACATCTCCTGTATCCCCTGCATTTCAGGCAAATTCTTTTACTGCTGAGATACCAGGGAAGCCCTCTGGTATCACTACATCCAAGTATAAAAGATGAAGATTTTATTTCTCTAATTGATTTTAACTGCACATCAGTTCATTGCTGAGGTTTCAAATCTCATTTCTTAGAAACTGAGGAAGGCAAAGGCAGCAATAATTGAAGGGATTATGTAAATAAGTTCATGCATCTAATTCAGTTAACAGAAGGGAAATGTTGGTCAAAAGCATTAATGAATTAACCATCTTGAATTTACCATATCTACAGATGGAGTACAAATTAAGAACAGAAAAATCAAACATCACTACAAGGATGGAATTTATCCTCTTGGGGTTTTCTGATATTNTGAAGGGATTATGTAAATAAGTTTATGCATCTAATTCAGTTAACAGAAGGGAAATGTTGGTCAAAAGCATTAATGAATTAACCATCTTGAATTTACCATATCTACAGATGGAGTACAAATTAAGAACAGAAAAATCAAACATCACTACAATGATGGAATTTATCCTCTTGGGGTTTTCTGATATTCCCAATTTCCAATGGATTCTTTTTGGGATATTTTTAGTCCTCTATCTGACCATCCTGATGTGCAACAGTGTCATTGTACTCATAACAAGAATTGACCCTACTCTCCAGACCCCCATGTACTTTTTCCTCAACCACTTTTCCATTTTAGAAATCTGTTATGTAACTGTCACTATCCCAAGAATGCTCACGGACCTCCTGAACCAGAAAGGACACATTTCTTTCATTGCCTGTGCTACTCAAATGTGTTTGGTCCTTCTGTTTGGAGGTTTAGAGTGTCTCCTCCTGGCCGTGATGGCCTATGACCGCTACGTGGCCATTTGTAACCCTCTTCGCTATTGTCTAATCATGAGCCCCCAGGTCTGTGTCCAGCTGGTCACTGCCTCCTGGGTCAGTGGAGTTCCTGTTGTAATTGGGCAAACATGGCAGGTTTTCTCTCTGCCCTTTTGTGGGTCTACCACAATTAACCATTTTTTCTGTGACCTCCCCCCTGTGTTCAAGCTTGCTTGTGGGTACACATTTGTGAACGAGATAGCAGTCTATGTGGTTGCAGTCGTGTTCATCATGGTCCCATTTCTGTTGATTGTTGTCTCCTATGGCAAAATCATCTCCAGCATTCTGAGATCACGATCCGCCAGAGGGAGGGCTAAAGCCTTCTCCACTTGCTCGTCTCACCTCACAGTGGTGGTCTTATTCTACGGCACAGCCTCTACCACCTATTTACAGCCGAAACCAAATCAGTCAGAAGAAACTGGGAAGCTGATCTCTCTTTTCTACACAGTTTTGATCCCAACGTTGAATCCCATTATATATACACTGAGGAACAAAGATATCACTGTAGCACTGAGAAAACTACTAAGTAAATTATCAACTTGACTCAAAGGCTTGAAATTATGGAAGCAATTTGTTTCTATGTTTCTCATGTAAATACATCAGAAAATGTCATCTAGTATTATTTCTATGTTCCTATGAAATGATAGTTAATATCATCTCTGCCATCTCACATTATGTGAAAGGACCTTACTGTCAAAGAGTTAAGGGTTTCTGGATTATCAAAGTACACATTATCTCCATGGCAATGATCTATTCTGAAGACCTATCTTTCCTTTCACTAGGAAAGGGTGAGTTGAGAGATTTCTTGAGCAATAAAATGATAGTTAACTGCTATATAACTAATGATCAAGGTCATTCCCAGTAAGAAATTTGCTTGAAACTTCCCATTCCTTCAGATATATTCACTGTCCTTTTCTGTACTTAGGATTGGATTTAGACGATGAGCAAACACCAACCACATCCAAGTTGGTGGGAGTAGCGGAATCTTAGTATTTTCTGGCATTTTCCCCTTCTTTCTCTGTTTTGCAACTGTCCATACTCCTTTCAGAGTACAGACCCTGAAAGGGTCCTCTGTTACCTCAATGCTGACTCTTCTCTAGTGACACCATTTCCTCCTGCTTGTAGCTTCATGTTTTGCTTTTGTGGTGTCTCCTTAGTATTAGGAATATTGGGAATTTAAACTATAAATGGCATTGGGTTGAATGTTGATCCTTCTAAATATGTGTCAGGTTATAACCTGCAAACCTGAACTTATTAGGAAAATAAAAGCCTTTGCAGATGTAATTCAGTTAAGGACTTTCAAATAAGATTATCTTAATTTAAGGGAAGAGCACTATATCCTGTGATCAATGTTCTTAGTTCTTATAAGCGGGGAAGAGAGATTAAGTGAAGACTAGAGATGCAGGACACCTAGAAGAATATCATGTGAAGATGGAGGAAGCAGCCGGGAGGGCACATGACAGAGCCGTGAAGCACAGGAGGCCAGGGACCACGGGAAGCTGGGAGAATGACGACTGTCCCTTCAGAGCCTGGGAGGGAAACCTTGCCAGCGCTGTGATTTGGGACACTGGCTTTTGAAGATGCGAGAAAGTCAACTTTTGTTACTTAAACCACCCAATTTGTGATAATTTGTTACAATAGATCTACAAAAGATCTAGTGTACAGGTACACTGTGTAAGCAGTCATTTTATTAAGGTGTTTTTATTCTAATCATCTGGAATAAATTTTGTATCATTTAAGAAGTGATTTTTTTTTAATGTAGGATTTTTTTAACTTTAAAACCTATATCAATGAAACCTCATAAAAATATTTGCCCAAGAATGACAGCTACCTGTGCTTGTCCAAGATGTTTGTTAAAAGCTTTTTTTAGTACTGCAAAAGAGAACACTAGCAAAGCAAAGGGAAGCTGTTCTCATTTGGAGAACAGTGGACATGGGCGCCCGTTTCCCATGTGATGCTGCAGTCTCTCAAGACAATGTTTTAGAGCCATGCCAGTGAGGAAATCCCAAGCTTTTCAAGCATGTAAGTACATAAATACATGTATAAAACATAACTCTATTTTTTTAAAACAAAGGGAGATAGCATCCATATGTTCATATAACATTTCACATGGGCATCTTTGTAGTTGGTGTGTATATATGTCAGCAGTATTTGGATGTGTATTAGAAGAGAGAATGCGCTTCTTCACAGTGAAGGGAGTTCAGATAATGTCTGACTTATATATTTATATTTTTTGGAGTATGGCTTTATTACAAAGAGAATAATGTGCACATCACAAAAATCATAAATTTTATTCAGAAAATAAAAAATACATATGGAAGAAAATTACTGCATATCTTCTTTTCTTGTTGCCTCCTAACATTTTACAGAATATTTAGTAGCTAACAGGGTAACTTTAATATCAGCCAAATAATATTTGATACTTGAAATAAATAACACATTTTTTGTGAACTAAACAGAATCAGAATATATAATATTTGATCAATTCTTTTTAAAAAAAGGACTAAGATAGCTAATAGTTACAAATAGAGATAAATTTAAGATTATGAAATGGATATATATGTACATAGGCACTTTTGCATATGTATAATATATATTTTATATAATATAAATGTATATATTTCAATATTCATTGGAAGGACTGATGCTGAAGCTGAAGTTCCAATACTTTGGCCACCTGATTCAAACAACCAACTCATTAGAAAAGACCATGATGTTTGGAAAGATTGCAGGTCGAAGGAGAAGAGGGCATCAGCAGATGAGATGGCTGGATGGCATCACGGATTCAGTGGACATAAACTTAGGCAAACTCCAGAAGATGGTGAGAGACAGGG
>SJYT01017966.1:154362-165589 GCA_006410635.1 Cephalophus harveyi | reverse complement strand
CCCCCCCCCCCGCCCCCAGTGCCCAAGCACTGCCCTGGAAACACCGTGGACCTTGGGGCTGGTCTGCCCTGAAGCCAGAAGGCCGCCTGAGGCCAGATCACTAAGCAGAGACTCTTGAGTTATATAAGAAACCAAATTCAGCAACCTCAAAGGCCCTTTCAAACTCTAGTTTTCCTACTGTTTAAGAAAATCTAAAGGACTAGTGAAATTGGATTCTTCAAGAGGCTTATTTAAATCTCTATAAATAGACTTAATTTTCTGTCTCTGTGATGAAATTAACACTATCCAATCCTTTGGATTTTCAGGCTATGCCTACAAATTGTCTTATTACCAAATACTCTGACTTCAGACATGTGTGTTCACTGCAGGTGGCGCTCTCTACCATTTCTAATTCCTTACTCAAGTGAATCAGTGCCTCCTTGTTATGATTTTCTCTCTTAATGGAAAGGAATGTTGGAATGTCTCAGCATGGTCAGGTCACAGATGTTTAGCCTTATCTTCCTGGAGCATTGTGGCAACACAAGAACCTAAGTCAGCACACTACCATGAGTAACTCCATACATTCTCAATAGTCCTGGCTCTTCTGCTGGGAAGATAAGGACTCCTGAATTCAAGTCTTGAATGTTTGTGAAGTGGAAATGAACTGGATTTCAGATATGTTGTCTTAGCATTTGTTTAATATTATTAGAAGGCCATTCTTGTAATTTACTTTTTTTTTTTTAATACTTTTATTTATTCTGGTTGTGCTGGGTCTTCATCACTGTGCGTGGGTTTCTGCTAGTCGTGGCAGGCAGGAGCTACTCTTTGCTGTGTTGTTTGGGCTTCTCGTTGCTGTGGCTTCTCTTGTTGCAGAGCATGGGCTCTAGGTGCAGGCTTCGGTAGTTGCAGTTCCAGGGCCCTAGAGCTCGGACCCAGTCCAGTAGTTGTGACCCAGAGGTTTAGTTGCTCCGCAGCATGTGAAATCTTCCCGGACCAGGGATCAAACCTGTGTCCTCTGTGTTGGCTGGCGGATTCTCACCCACTGTGCCACCAGGGAAGTCCAAAAGGCCATTATTTTTTTTAAAAAGGAAAAGCACATTTGTCTTTACAGCTGTAATTACTTACAATTAAAGTTTACTGCACAACCACAAAAATTTTGTGGACTGAGTCAGAACATAAATAATGAAATAGGAAGTTCCCTGGAAGTCCGTGGTTAGGATTTGGCACTCACTGCTGTGGTACAGGTTCAGTCAGCGAGCTGAGATCCCACAAGCTGTGTGACATGGCCAAAAATTAAGAAGAAGAAGAATGGAATAAAAGGTGAGAGCGTGCCTGAGGTTCAATTTTGTTATAGACAAAACAGTATTCTCTAAAAACTGGTGGAATTTTTTTGTTAAGAGGCAAACTAGAAGCTTTGTGAATTTCTGATACTATTGATTGATTTTAAGTCACCCATTGCCTCCAGATAACATTGAAGTGTTATTTCATCCTGTAGATCACACAGAGCAGCTTTGTCTTGGAATCCTAAGAAACTGTCTTAAACCTGTCTCTCTGATTTATAATTACTGACCGACTTCTACCCTAGGATGATGATAACACATTGTTAGCAACCATATCTAAATAGTCCCTAAAATTTAAGAAGCAGTTCTAAGATTTTTTTCACCAAAATACATTCATCTCAGATAAGCATAATTAACCACAGAGTGCCCCGTTCTTTTTCCTTTTTTCCTAAATAAATCACTTCATGCCAGCTTCCAACTTCCTGGTTTCCTTCTTTTTCCTCATTGCCAGTTCTGCTGCTTGTTTTGTTTTTCTTTTCTAAGTGCTGCACGTTAATGTAGCACTTAAACTGTGAAAATCCGGTTACACTGAAACTGAAAATCAAAAAAAAAATTAAAAGGTTATTAAAGATAGTCACATGACCTAGAAATTTAGATAACTACTGGATATTTTTTACATAAATTATTTTTATTGTGTGAAAATGTCATAATTCATAATGATTAGACTACTGGATATTTTTGTACTGGATTACATGCTGTATCTTTTTGCTCTCTCACTGACAAATCCCATCCACATCATGTGTTGTGTGCCATTCAAGAGCCCTGCAGGATCTTTCAAGCCAGGTCTCAAACTTGAACTTCAAAGTCCATCTTAACTCATCCTTACTTGATCTGCCTCTAAAACATTCCATGTGAGTACTTAGGACGTGATGTGCTGGCATAATACTAATACTTTCCTAGTAACACATGATTCGAGGACATACCAATGTTTTATTTTTAGTAAACTTTTTCTTGAAGTATAACATGCATTTTTAAAATGCACAAATCCTAAGTACATAGTAGGACAAATCTTCACAAAGTTAAAACATCCATGTAACCCGCACCCACCCAATCAAGAAACAGAACGTTATCTCTCTTGCACAGTGGCCAGGTAGTCCTTCCTATCTCTTTCACCCCCACCAAGAGGAACCACTATCCTGACTTCTTAACACCATAGATTAGCTTTTTCTGATTGGCTTTATATCAATAGAATCACTCAGTACTCTTTTGTGTCTGGCTTCTTTTGCTTAACGTTTTGTGAGCTGTTTCTATGTTGTTGTGGATCATTCATTCTCATTGTGTATAGTATTCCACTGAATACATATGCCCAAGTTCACTGTTGATGGACATTTGTGTTGTTCAGGTTTTATGAATAATGCTACTACTATGTAACAACAGTCTTGAGGCACCACCTTTTTTTAAAAGTGAACTACAAACAAGGTATTTTTGCATTTGCATCTTTTTCCTCTCTTTCTCTGCAGAACACTATTGGAGAATGGCAAACTGTTTTCTGCATCGCTGCTGCTATCAATGTATTTGGTGCCATTTTCTTCACACTATTCGCCAAAGGTGAAGTGCAAAACTGGGCTGTCAGTGATCACCGAGGACACAGAAACTGAAGGAACCAATAAATAATCCTGTCTCTATTAATGTATCTTTGTTTATCATGTAACCTAAAAGTGCCTTTGATATTTTAATGTGTAAGCAATCTATATACAAGAAAAAATTGTACTAGAAAAATTGTATTAGATTTGTAAGGCTTGTAATCATGAAATGTCACTAGTTGCCATATAAGCAAAATTAGCTATTTTTAAATTATTATTAACCCATTTGCTGGAACTTACAATTCAGGGTCACATACCTGGCTGCAAGTCAGACAACCCGCAATAGGGGAGTTCTATTTATTTATAAGACCATACCTAAAGAGATGAGCTGAAATAGACCCTTCTATACCTTTGCTTAATTAAGGTGGATAATAATTCTCAGGTCTTGTTAAACATCTGTTTTTGTACACCTTCCGCAAAAAATTATTTGTCATCAGCAATCCCTGACATGTAGGTCTCAAACTTTAGCCTCTCCATGGAGTTGGCAGCCACTGTATCATTCAGCCTGGCAACTTCACTGAGGGAAGCATGCCCAGGCAGCTGCCACACGTCCCCTCGCTGGCTTCAGGGACAGTGCCCAGCACTTAGGCAGCATCCAAGACCAGGGTCAGCGCCAAGGCTTTGGATGGTATTCTTCCCCTGGGGCTGTTAATGTGTGAATGAAGCCCTGAGCCAACAGGGACAGCGCGATCCACAGTCATGGTTTCGATGCACCCTCTCCCTTCCCTTCCCAGCGCACTGGAGTATGCCTGGCATATAACCTGCAAAAGAAAGTATGATGCCTAATTAGTCACATATAACATCATCCTTGATGATCCCACCTTCACATGGATCAGAGTATAAATCTTCAAGTCCTGTGTTCTAGGAGCTACACCAGAATAATTAAATATAAAAAGAAGAAAAACATTTTTTTCTGTCTTACACCTAAGTGTCTGGTTGCAGTTCAAGATTAAAGTGGCTTCTACTTCCACATAACCTGCAACCGGTGGTGTAATCATCTTTAGTGTTGGTTTCTTAAATCTTATTTTTCCAGTTTTTCCTGGACCATCTTCCAGTGGTTTTGAGCATGCTTTGAGGGCATTTATGTGATTTAGAACTTGATTTATGTTTCATTGTGTATGTTCAACACTACCTGTAATATTTTATCTAAAGCTATTTAATGTAATATGATGTGTATACATTCTGTAAATTAATTTTTAAATCTGTAAATAGCTTTAAGTTGCTATGGTGATATTTCTTTTGTAAATCAAAATAAACCTTTTTGGAATGATTTTTTTGGGGGGATCTGACAGGTCTATGATATCTTCTAGTATCCACAGTGGCTATTTTACATCTTTCCTGCCATCTTCCTCAAACCACTGGTCGAGCTGTGCATGCATCTCTACCTCCACCTGGGCAGGATACTTGGTCCTCTGAGTGATGCAGCATCACAAACCCGTACGGCCATCAGCCTGCCCTTCCTGCTCGCAAAAGGGTCCACTCTTCCCACTAAAACATATGCTTGCATCAGTGATTATATCTTCTCCACCTCCACTAAACCTTGCTTCAGTAATTCCTCTTTAATTTGCTTCCTCAGTCTCTACCTCTCTTCTTGTTCTTTCCCTTCTGTCTCAAAAGACACACAAAAGCCTTCTCTAGCCTTTAAAAAGCAAAAATACCAGGGACTTCTCTGGTGGTCTAGTGACTAAGACTCTGCACTCACAATGCTAGGGGCCGGAGTTCGATCCCTGCTTAGGGAACTAGATCCCACATGTCCCAGCAAAGATCAAAGATCCCGTGTGCCCCAACTAAGACCTGACCAAATAAATACTTTTAAAAATACCAAACTCTCCCAGGGACATAAAAATGGTCCAGTGGTTAGAACTCAGTGCTTTCACTGCCAGGGGCTGGGGTTCAGTCCTTGGTTAGGGAACTAAGATCCTGCAAGCAGCGCTGCTTGGCACAATAATAGATAGACGATAGATAGACAGGGCTTCCCTGGTAGCTCAGATAGTAAAGAATCTGCCTGCAATGCAAGAGACCTGGGTTCGATCCCTGGGTCGGAAAGATCCCCTGGAGAAGGAAATGGCAACCCAATCCCAATACAGTATTCTTGTCTGGAGAATCCCATGGACAGAGGAGCTTGGCGGGCTACAGTCCATGGGGTCCCAAAGAGTCAAACACAACTGAGCGACTAACACTTTCACTTTTCACTTTCAGATAGATACGTACACACATATATATGAAATATTTCTAGAGTGATACTCAAGAGACTGGAAACAGTAGTTCCTTCTGTAGAGAAAAAATGGTCTACGGGGTGGGGAGGTGGAAAGGAGATTTCATTTTCACCTTTTGAAATGCGATAGTATAACCAGCTGCTGCTGCTGCTGCTGAGTCACTTCAGTCGTGTCCGACTCTGTGCGACCCCATAGATGGCAGCCCACCAGGCTCCCCCGTCCCTGGGGTTCTCCAGGCAAGAACACTGGAGTGGGTTGCCATTTCCTTCTCCGAGCGATAGTATAACCTAATCACATAAAAATATCACTTAAAAAATAAGACACCTGTTACTCAAGCTACTGTGTAATCCCACCAGGCTTTCCACTGCCTAATGGACATCCCCAGTGAGCTGTCTTCACTTCACCTGAGAAGTTTAAATCCAGCCTAACTCCCTCACCCCGTTCCCTCAATAAACAACCATTCCCATCAGGATCCTCACTCCTGTTAAGTGTTTCATCTCCCTGTCATGAGGCTGGGGCTTGAAGTCATTTGTTATTCCTCCTCCTCCCTCATCTCCCACCTCACCCTCAACGCTGTTTATAATTAACCACCTGTATTTTCCATTCCAGTCTTTTTAAGACTCTGGAATTTTTTTTTTTTTTTTAATCTCTTTGGCCATCTCCCAGATAAGATCTTTGCAGCTTTTGTTTCCACCTGGAATAGACAAGTAATCTCACTGCCTTTAGTCTGAACCTCTTCTGCCTGACTTCCCACCTGTGCTGGGTTATTAGTCCAAGTATATCCCACCTCCCAGACCAGGATGCTCCCAGAGGGTGAAACACTCCCACCCCACTTCCCTCTGCCCACCCAACAATTCCTTTACCCAGTATGCTGCAGACCACAGGGGTCCTAAAGAGCTGGGGAGACTGAACAGCAACATTTTAGCTGCTTAACAAATACTTAGTAAATAACCCTTTGTTACATGTATTGATTTTTTTTCACTCATATATTACTTTTTCAATAGATTGTTTTCTTCTCATAAAAAGAAACTGAATAAATGTAACACTCAGTGCAGAAAGGATATGCTAACAGCAGAGTAAGTTATAAGTGGCAGTCATTGGTGAATGGTTTTGAAAGTATTTGAGAATAGCTCAGCCCGATATAGACAAAGCAATTCTCCCAGTTATACAGCAAGTATTTTCCACACATTCATCAGGTGCTGGACTTATTCTTATACCTGCAATACAGTGTGAAAAAACAAACCCCTTCTCCCATGAAGTTCACACCCTGATTTATCAAACCTTTTCCTTCATGGGGTCCAGCCTTGGAAACCTTCTATGGGGACTGTCACTATCCACCTAACAATCAAATCCAGGGCAAACAAGCATGCCAGCTGACCTCAGGAAGCCGAGTTACGGAGGAAACGGAGGCAACGCTGGAGTCAGTAGTTTCTGTTACCATTGTAATGTCCTTCCTGCTTCAGCCTTGTTTCATTTTCAAATCAGAGATGTTTGAATTTAGATCCTATTGCAAAGTAAATGATTTCTCTGAGGGAAGTTTATCACTGTGAAATAAAATTGCCCCAACAGAAAAACAGTGGTCAAGTATTTAAAGTTAAAGGCAGGAAGAGCCCTATAGGAAACGACCTGGTTCCTCTTCCTCTCAGGAAGAGCATGTTACTGCCTCAGATGACTCGATATGAGGTGAACGTCTTATTTCCGTTTAAAAAATAATCTTTTTCATAGAAATGTAAAGTGGATCACAACACCTTTTCAGATGCCTCTGTCTTTTAGAGCAACCATAAGAAAAGCCAGTTAGAAGTTTGTGCTTTAAGAAGGTAACACAAAGTAATTTCTTAGAGTTCTGCTAGGGCAAGCTTTGAGGACAGGAAGTACTCAATGTACTTCCTGTAAACAAATGAAATGTAACCCCTTTCCCTGCCACCCTTTTCCGGGCGCCTTGATGAGGAAGAACACTGGTAGTTTTCAGCTTACTTTCACTTTACCTTGACATAGGGGGAGGAGGAAGCTGACGTCCAGCCCTGCCAGTCCTGTGCTTCTCGGTGAGGAGCTAGCAAAGTAGTCAAGTGACCGCTTTCCTCTCACAGTCTCCCTGCCGGGATAGGCTGTGCTTGGGACAGGGAATCCTCCTTCTGTCCTGAATGTTGTGTTAAGTCTCTTCCTGTCACGCTCTCTTCAGCAGAAACCACTGAAATATGCTAGCCCTTCGAGGGTCACTGCCTCTGGGGGATCAAGTGCATACTGGCCTCGTGTTGCATTAGAGCCATTGATAGCCCCTCACTTTGAGTATTTCACAATTTCACCTTCACTCCACAGCCTGAAACTTGAGCTTCCCACAGAAGTTTGGTTGAGATTGAAAGTGATCGAGATAGGATATACAGCCTTTTAATGCTCGAGAACTGTTTGTGAAAAGTATTGGGATGCTGTCGGAGGAAATTCCAATTGGTATATTGTATAAATTACCTATACAATATGTATGATGTGCGTGCATGCTGAGTCACTTCCATCGTGTCTGACTCTGTGACCCTAAGGACTGTAGCCCGCCAGGCTTCTCTGTCCATGGAGATTCTCCAGACAAGAATACTGGAATGGGTTGCCATACCCACTTCAAGGGGATCTTCCCGACCCTGGGATCAAACTGGTGTCCCTTGTGTCTCCTGCATTGACAGGCAGATTCTTCACCACTAGCACCACCTGTGAAGCCCAGTATGTGTGATAATGCACTTTTTTTCCCCCCTGCAACAAAGCTGCTTTAGGTGTCTGCTGTCATTAGTTGCAGGGCATTCACAGAGGTCTCTTTTTGATCATCAGCTACATCAGCATACGATACGTGACAGCATGTGTATTTCACTGTCACATACATAGATTACCTCGCTTAGTATCCACACATATACCCCCAAATATGCAGGCAACAAGACTTAGTTAAAGCTGGGATCCAAGATACATGCTCTGTTAATGGAGAGGTCTTTGCAGCTTACAGGAACCCCACCAGCAATCTTGGCTCCCCGTGCCAACTTCACCCGAATAAGCCCACTGACTCAAACTATTACATTGAGTTGGGCATTTTGTATCACTATCTCAGCTCCGTGTATGATATTAGGGAATGTGTAGCTATTCTGTGTTTATTCTATAGCACTATGAATCTTTTTAATGTTTTCTACAAACTTAAGTATGTTGATATGATTCAGTTGCTTCTATGGAAAAAAAAATTCATTATTTCTATTCCTGAAACAGAAAACATTTAAAAAGGGGCAGGAACAGAGGAGCCAAGGGCACCGACAGTGACTCTGCAACTACCATTCCTGCTATCAGCAAAGATGGGTGATGGTTAGAGCCCGCCGTCCAGGTCTGAGGAGCTCCAAGCAATCCTGAGAAAGAAAAACGGAAACTTGAGAAATCAGGCTCCCTGACTTCAGACTATGCTATTAAGCTAAAGCAGTAAGGTATTGGCACAAAGACAGACTTATAGATCAATGGAACAGAATAGGAAGCCCCAAAATAAGCCCATACACATATTCTCAATTAATCTACGACAAAGGAGACAAGAATAATATTGAAGAATATTGAAGTCTCTTCAATAAGTGGTGCTGGGAAAACTAGACAGTTACACATAAAGAATGAAATTAGAACATTCTCTAACACCGTATACAAAAATAAACTCAAAATGGATTAAAGACCTAAATGTAAGACCAAAGACTATAATACTCTTAGAGGAAAACATAGGCAGAAGAGTCTCTGACATAAATCACATCAATATCTTTCTGAACCCACCTCCTTTGTTGTTCAGTCACCCAGTAGTGTCCGACTCTTTGTGACCCCGTGGTCTACAGCTTATCAGGCATCCCAGTCCCTCACCATCTCCCAGTTTGCCCAAGTTCACCTCCTAGAATAATGAAAATAAAAACAAAAATAAGCAAATGGGACCTAATTAAACTTAAAAGCTTTTGCACAGCAAAGGAAACCATGAACAAAATGAAAACACAATCTTCAGTATGGGAGAATATATTTCCAAATGAAGAAACCAATAGGGGATTAATCTCCAAAACGTATATTTTGTATAAATAGTTCATGCAGCTCAATATCAGAAAAACAGATAAGCCAGTCCAAAAATGGGCTGAAGATCTAAACAGATATTTCTCCAAAGAGGACACATAGATGGTTAAAAAGCACATGAAAAAGTGCTCAACATCACTAATTATGAGAGAAATGCAAATCAAAACTACAATGAGGTGTCACCTCACACCAGTCAGAATGGCCATCATCAAAAAGTTTACAAGCAGTAAGTGCTGGAGAGGGTGTGGAGAAAACAGAACTCTCTTAAACTGTTGGTGGGAATGCAAATTGGTATAGCCACTATGAAAAACAACATGGAAGCTCCGTAAAAAACTGAAAATAGAGCTACCAAATGATGCAGCAATCCTATTCCTGGACATATATCTGGAGAAAACCATAATATGAAAAGATACATGTCCCCCAATATTCATTGCAGCACTGTATACAGTAACCACGACATGGAAGCAATCTAAATGTCCATCAACAGAAGAATGGAAAAAAAGATGTGGTACATATATACAGTGGAATATTGTTTTTGTTGTCATTTAGTTGCTAAGTCATGACTGACTCTTTTGTGACCCCGCAGACTATAGGACTCCTCTGTCCATGGGATTCTCCAGGCAAGAATACTGGAGTGGGTTGCCATTTCCTCCTCCAGGGGATCTTCCCGACCCAGAGATCAAACCCAGATTTCCTTCGCTGCAGGTGGATTCTTTACCACTGAGCTACCAGGGAAGTCAACAATGGAATATTACTCAGCCATAAAAAGAATGAAATAATACCATTTGCAGCAACATATATGGACCTAGAAATTATCATACTCAGTGAAGGAAGTCAGACAAACATCATATGATACTGCTTATATTTGGAGCTGAAAAAATGATAGAGATAAACTTATTTACAAAACAGAAGCAGGCTCACAGACTTCAAAAATAAACTTATGGTTACCAAAGGGTTTCAAAAGGTGGCGGAGGAGGGATAAATTAGGAATTTGAGATTAACAAATGCACACTACTATAAAATAGATAACAAGAACCTACAATATAGCACAAGAAACTCTATTCACTATTCTTTAATAACCTATATGGGAAAAGAATCTGAGAAAGAATGGATATATGCATATGTACAACTGAATCACTTTTCTATACACCTGAAACTAACACAACATTGTAAATCAACCATACTCCAATATAAAATAAAAAGTTAATTTTTAAAAATCATGCTTGGTTCTCCTCTGAGCTTGGACCTAGTTTGAGGTGATATGGCTAACTGTACCTGGAAAGTTAGGTCCACTGTCGGTTCAGGACAATGTTGACCTAGTGCCTCCTGCAGGAAGACAGTGAAGAAAATCAGCCTGCACACCAAGGACAGCTGCTCCTTCTGTGGCAAAACCAACATGAAGAGGGAAGCTGCAGCTCACGCATGAAAACGGAGGCTGGTGGGACCTGGACCACACAACTGGTGACTTTGCAGTGAAGCCGCCTTAGAGACTAAAGGAGCTGACAGAACCAGCAGAAGCAACACCATTGGAAACATCACCAGCCTATAATAAAATAGTTAATTTATATATAACAGCTACTCTAACAACAAATTGTGTTTTAACACTGTCAATGGAAATACAAATCATTACAAATCTAGATCACTAATCTAGAGCCAGACATCTTGGAATGTGAAGTCAAGTGGGCCTTAGAAAGCATCACTATGAACAAAGCCAGTGGAGGTGATGGAATTCCAGTGGAGCTGTTTCAAATTCTGAAAGATGATGCTATGAAAGTGCTGCACTCAATATGCCAGCAAATTTGGAAAACTCAGCAATGGCCACAGGACTGGAAAAGGTCCGTTTTCATTCCAATTCCAAAGAAAGGCAATGCAAAAGAATGCTCCAACTACCGCACAATTGCACTCATCTCACATGCTAGTAAAGTAATGCTCAAAATTCTCCAAGCCAGGCTTCAGCAATACGTGAACCGTGAACTCCCTGATGTTCAAGCTGGTTTTAGAAAAGGCAGAGGAACCAGAGATCAAATTGCCAACATCCGCTGGATCATGGAAAAAG
>SJYT01017966.1:123206-147696 GCA_006410635.1 Cephalophus harveyi | reverse complement strand
ACACACACACACACACACACACACATATGGGTGTGGCACTAGTCGTAAAGAACCTGTCTGCCAATGCAGGAGACATAAGAGACTCAGGTTCCACCCCTGGGTAGGGAAGATCCCCTGGAGGAGGACATAGCAATCAGTTCCAGTATTCTTGCCTGGAGAATCCCATGGACAGAGGAGTCTGGTGGGCTACAGTCTATAGGGTCACAAGGAGTTGGACAGGACTGAAATGTGTACAAACAACCTATATTTTTAACAAATATTCTAAGGATATCCAGATTGCCTGATGGATTACAGTGATATAAATACATACAATTTTGAGTTGACCAATTTGAGTAACATATTTCTACTTCCTGAGTTCTCTTTAAACTGTCTTAAGAAACAGACTTTCTCTTTAAGTGAAAGTCGCTCAGTCATGTCTGACTCTTTTCGACCCCATGGACTATACAGTCTATGGAATTCTCCAGGCCAGAATACTGAAGTGGGTAGCCTTCCCGTCGCCAGGGGATCTTCCCAACCCAGGGATCGAACCCAGGTCTCCCACATTGCAGGTGGATTCTTTATCAGCTGATTGTTTATCAGCTGAGACACAAGGGAAGCTCGAGTTTCTCTTTAAATAACAAATAAATATCAAGACAGAAGCAAGCAAAACAGACTTCTCAAAGGGAAAAGGACACTATTAATGAGTCACCCAAACAGTGGCAGAAAACCCATCTGGGGCAAACCAGGTTCACCTTAGGAGATCTGAGCAATTTATCTGAATTCAGAAACTACTCCTTACCCCTTATACCCAGTGAAAAGGAAAGAGGGTGGGAGAGAAGCAGGTGGAGGTACAGTTTTAAAAGAAAAGAAAGCCCAATTCAGTGCTGCATTTTGAAAAGACACCTAGTTCATTAAGAGCTCTTACAGCTAATTAGTGTGTTTTGCACTGCTTTTGTTGGATACTTGGAGATTTATTTGTAAACTCTGCAACAATTTCTGTGGACATCAGCAAAGCTGGGTTAGCAAGTGTGGCAGGAAATGTGGAACTAGCCTGACTGTGTCAGACTGACCTGACAATGGTATTTCTTCCTGGGGATGTTTTTTGTGCGTTATCTTTATATATACAGAACTATTGTGCATGCATACTAAGTCTCTTCAGTCATGTCCAGCTCTGTGCAACCCTTCGGACAGTAGCCCACCAGGCTTCTGTCTCCGTGGAATTCTCCAAGCAAGAATACTGGAGTGGATTGCCATGCCCTCCTGCAGGAAATCTTCCCCGGGATGAAACCCGCATCTCTTATACCTCCTGCTTTGGCAGGCAGGTTCTTTACCACTAGCACCACCTGGGAAGCCCACACAGCGCTATTACTTACCTATAAACAAATTTGGAAAACAGTAGTTATTTTAGCAATAGCTTCTTAGTTGCCTGGTTCTGTGTAGTCAACAATACTCAATCAATCGCCCTTTTAATGAACTCAAGCTCATACTATATGCATGCTGAGTGCTCAGAGGAACTCATTTAATCTAAGTCATTTAATCCTCACAATAACCCCAGGAAGTAAGTACAATGTTATCTTTCACGTTTTGCAAATAGGGAAACTGAGGCAAAGAGAGGTGAAGTAAATTGTCCACAATTTCACCTCTAATACATGGTACAGGTGGGATTAGAACCCAGGTGGTCTGTGCCAGAGTCTACACATCCAAGCACTAAGCTGTGTAGACCTGACCTGTGAATGCTTCCTAAGGGCAATAGACATTTGAAGTGGCTTAATTAAGCTCATTTGCTAAAGATGTGTTAGCAAAAATGTGTTCTGGAGCTGCCCAAACCTCTCTAACAGATGTTTTCACCAGCCATCCTAAAATATATCTGTTGCTAGTATTTACCCAGCAGTGTAAGTTTTGAAGCAGTGTGACCCAGTCTTTCTCTTTAACTCTCAGATTCAGCTAAAATAAAATTCCAGTTCATATTTTCCTGCCTCAGCATTCTCTCTGTGCTTTTCCCTCCACCTAGAATGCCCTCCAGGTAACTCTCCCCAACTGCCTTCTTTTTTTGAAGCCCCATCTACTCAAGGCCCAGCTCACACTGGCATTCCATTGTCACACTAAACAGAAACTCTCTAAAGTCTGAAATCATACAGCTGCTATTATCTGCACCACTCACATGCCTACATATCTTATCTCCCCTGCTCAATCAGCAATTTCTTTCCCCCACAATACTTAGCACAGCACATTTTCCCATAAATAGTTCCCTGAATGTATAGCCCTACATTGTTTGTCCTTCATACATCCTCTCTGCTAAATATCTACATACATAGATAGATACATTATATACATATTTATGTACAATTTCAAAAAGAAAAGACATCCTCATAAAAGAACCATGATTTTATTCAGCTATCTTTCCATCTCCAGTTCTGGAAGTTCAGTTCAGTTCAGTTGCTCAGTCATTTCCAACTCTTTGCCATCCCATGGATTGCAGCACACCAGGCCTCCCTGTCCATCACTAACTCCTGGAGTTTACCCAAACTCATGTCCATCGAGTCAGTGATGCCATCCAACCATTTCATCCTCTGTTGTCCCCTTCTCCTGACTTCAATCTTTCCCAGCATCAGGGTCTTTTCCAATGAGTCAGTTCTTTGAATCATGTGGCCAAAGTATTAGCGCTTCAGCTTCAGCATCAGTCCTTCCAATGAATATTCAGGATTGATTTCCTTAACCATTGACAGGTTTGATCTCCTTGCAGTCCAAGGGACTCTCAAGAGTCTCCTCCAACACCTCAGTTCAAAACCATCAATTCTTCAGTGCTCAACTTTCTTTATGGTCCAACTCTCACATCCATATATATGACATCATATATGACTACTGGAAAAACCATAGCTTTGACTAGATAGGCCTTTGTCAACAAAGTAATATCTCTGCTTTTTAATATGCTGTCTAGGTTGGTCATAACTTCTCTTCCAAGGAGCAAGCATCTTTTAATTTGATGGCTTCAGTCACCATCTGCAGTGATTTTGGAACCCAAGAAAAAAAAGTCTCTCCCTGTTTCCATTGTTTCCCCATCTATTTGACATAAAGTGATGGGACCGGACGCCATGATCTTCGTTTTCTGAATGTTGAGTTTTAAGTCACTTTTAACTCTCCTCTTTCACTTTCATCAAGAGGCTCTTTAGCTCCTTTTCACTTTCTGCCATAAGGATGGTGTCATCTGCATATCTGAGGTTATTCTTTATCCCTGCAATCTTGATTCCAGTTTGTGCTTCATCCAATGTGGCATTTCTCATGATGTTCTCTGCATGTAAGTTAAATAAGCAAGGTGACAATATATAACTTTGATATACTCCTTTCCCATTTGGAACCATTTCGTTGTTCCATCTCTGGTTCTAATTGTGGCTTCTTGACCCACACACAGGTTTCTCAGGTGGTCTGGTATTCCCATCTCTTTAAGAATTTTTATACGGTTTGTTGTGATCCGTACAGTCTAAGGTTATACCATAGTCAGTGAAGCAGATGTTTTTTCTGGAATTCTCTTGCCTTTTCTATGATCCAATCAGTTCAGTTCACTTCAGTTGCTCAGTCGTGTCCGACTCTTTGCGACCCCATGAACCACAGCACGCCAGGCCTCCCTGTCCATCTCCAACTCCGGGAGATCACTCAGACTCACGTCCATCGAGTCAGTGATGCCATCCAGCCATCTCATCCTCTGTCATCCCCCTCTCCTCCTGCCCCCAATCCCTCCCAGCATCAGAGTCTTTTCCAATGAGTCAACTCTTCGCATGAGGTGGCCAAAGTACTGGAGTTTCAGCTTTAGCATCAGTCCCTCCAAAGAAATCCCAGGGCTGATCTCCTTTAGGATGGACTNAGTACTGAATAATTAGTAGTGAGTGTAAACAGTGGTATGGCATAGCGTTCAGTTCAGTTCAGTTGCTCAGTCGTGTCCGACTCTTTGCGACCCCATGAATCGCAGCACGCCAGGCCTCCCTGTCCATCACCATCTCCCGGAGTTCACTCAGATTCACGTCCATAGAGTCAGTGATGCCATCCAGCCATCTCATCCTCTGTCATCCCCCTCTCCTCCTGCCCCCAATCCCTCCCAGCATCAGAGTCTTTTCCAATGAATCAACTCTTCGCATGAGATGGCCAAAGCATAGTGTTACAGATGTAATAAACTGCTGGTGTTGTTGCGTTTCAGGTGACCACTGTGAGTTTATAACTCATTTTTTCTCTAAAGGTTTTAGTGCTTTCAAGCTCTCTTATTTTACACTGTAGGGATTATATAATTAATATTAGAAAGAAGGTCTCTATTGCATAGTAAGAGTAGAAGTGTATTGGTGAATACAGATAAATTAAAAACTAATTAATTTGAAATTTATGGACTCGTGGCCTCTTATGCCATGACACGTTGAACGCTTTAGTAAGCAGCTGCATTATTCAGCACAAGTCTTAGTGGGACTGATTGACAAATGTGGGGCTGCAGGTCTCCTGTTGTGAATACAGATGGAGTCAGTGGGAGCTGATTGCCCTTAGTCATTATTTAATAACTCTATGGCGGTTGGGCACATTAGCTCTTCTTTCTTTCATTACCGCTTTCCTTAATCAAATTTTGAAAACTACATGTTTGTATAATATTTTAAGAAATCCATTTTTGCTATGACCTCACCTGATGAAAATAGATGCCTTTAATTTTGTCTTTGCTATGCTTGTGAAACAGTTGTTATTTTTTTTTGGCAATTTGATCTCTGGTTCCTCTGCCTTTTCTAAAACCAGCTTGAACATCTGGAAGTTTTTGGTTCACTTACCGTTGAAGCCTAGCTTGGAGAATTTTGAGCATTACTTTGTTAGCATGTGAAATGAGTGCAATTGTGCAGTAGCTTGAACATTCTTTGTCATTGCCTTTCTTTGGAATTGGAATGAAAACTGACCTTTTCCAGTCCTGTAGTCACTGCTGAGTTTTCCAAATTTGGTGGCATATTGAGTTCAGCACTTTCATAGCATCATCTTTCAGGATTTGAAATAGCTCAACTGGAATTCCATCACTTCCACTAGCTTTGTAGTGATGCTTCCTAAGACCCACTTGACTTCATATTCCAGGATGTCTGGCTCTAGGTGAGTGATCACACCATCGTGATTATCTGGGTCATGAAGATCTTTTTTATATAGTTCTGTGTATTCTTGCCACCTCTTCTTAATATCTTCTGCTTCTGTTAGGTTCATAGCATTTCTGTCCTTTGTTGAGACCATCTTTGCATGAAATGTTCCCTTGGTATCTCTACTTTTCTTGAGGAGATCTCTAGTCTTTCCTATTCTATTGTTTTCCTCTATTTCTTTGCATTGATTGCTAAGGAAGGCCTTCTTATCTCTCCTTGCTATTCTTTGGAACTCGGTATTCAAATGAGTATATCTTTCCTTTTCTCCTTTGCCTTTCACTTCTCTTCTTTTCTCAGCTATTTGTAAGTCCTTCTCAGACAGCCATTTTGCCTTTTTGCATTTTTTCTTCTTAGGGATGGTTTTGGTCACTGCTTTCTGTACAATGTCACGAACCTCCATCCATAGTTCTTCAGGCACTCTGTCTATCAGATCTAATCCCTTGAATCTCTTTGTCATTTCCACTGTATTATTGTAAGGGATTTGATTTAGGTCATATCTGAATGGTCTACTGGAAGTTATGGAAGTAGACCCTTGTTTTTTCTAAGCCAGTTCTGCTCAACAGAAATATAGTGAGTTGCTTGGGTAATTTCAAATTTTCTAGTAGCCACATTAAGAAAGCAAAACTAAAAAGAAGAAATTAGTTTGATACTAAATTTTATTTAACCCAATAAACCCAAAGCATGTTAACATTTTCAACAATGCAATGCAATCAATGTTTAAAAAAAAAGCATTAAATCAATATTTTACTTGTGTATATGAGAGAGAGACACAGAGAGGAAGAGAGAAAGAAGTTTTGGGAATCTGATGAGTATTTTATGCTTCAGTTCAGTTCAGTTCAGTTCAGTCACTCAGTCGCGTCCAACTCTTTTCGACCCCATGAATCGCAGCATGCCAGGCCTCCCTGTCCATCACCATCTCCCGGAGTTCACTCAAACTCACATCCATCGAGTCAGTGATGCCATCCAGCCCTCTCATCTTCTGTCATTCCCTTTTCCTCCTGCCCCCAATTCCTCCCAGTTTAGAGCCTCTCTTGATACAGACTGGGCATATTTCAAGTGCTCAGTAGCCACATGTACCTAGTATCTTCCATTTTGAATTAGGTAGGTCTGAGGTCTGTCTAGTCAAGACTATGGTTTTTCCAGTAGTCATGTATGGATGTGAGAGTTGGACTATAAAGAAAGCTGCTGCTGCTAAGTCACTTCAGTCGTGTCCGACTCTGTGCAACCCCATAGAAAGAAAGCTGAGTGCCGAAGAATTGATGCTTTTGAACTGTGGTGTTGGGGAAGACTCTTGAGAGTCCCTTGGACTGCAAGGAGATCCAACCAGTCCATCCTAAAGGAGATCAGTCCTGAGTGTTCATTGGAAGGACTGATGTTGAAGCTGAAACTCCAATACTTTGGCCACCTGATGCGAAGAACTGACTCATTGGAAAAGACCTTGATGGTGGGAAAGATTGAAGGCAGGAGGAGAAGGAGATGACAGAAGTTGAGATGGTTGGATGGCATCACTGACTCAATGGACATGAGTTTGGGTAAACTCCGGGTGTTGGTGATGGACAGGGAGGCCTAGCATGCTGTGGTCCATGGGGTCACAGAATCAGACACGACTGAGTGACTGGACTGAACTGAGCCCATCAACATTGCCTTCTCACGGCAACCCATATTAAGGCCAGACTGGAGATCTAAGTTGGGTTGATGAGACTAAAGCAGAAGATTTATGATCCATAGTTGGGAGAGATTTCCGCCTACTGGTGATGATGAGGGAAGCCTCTAGCTCTGATCACCTGGCAGCCTTAGTGAGAAGCATCTTGGAGACATGAGGGGCAACAGCAGGATTGGTGGTAGGATGTCACCAACCCTTAAGATGATGGGAGAGGGGAGACGGAAGGAACTCAGTCTCCTTAGTGACATCACACAGGGCCTAGAGATCATCCTACTTCCGGTCTTGAAAAATAATACATTTCCTTTTTATTTAAATCAGACTGAGTCAGAGTTTTCTGTAACATCCCAATATCAGAGCCAACCCTTGGATCCAGTGTTGTAGTCTTCTCTGGGGCCAGGCTACTCCATCAGGATGCTTTTCAAGAATTATTTCTACCTAATTCTTCTGGATTCCACTTAGAGCCTTTCAGTAGTTTCAAACTGGCAGCTCCCAATGGACTGGGGGGGTAAAGGTCCTCGAAGATGCTGGTACTCGTGAAGGCCTCACCCAGCAGGTAAGGCAGGGGATCTACAGCAGCAGCATCTCAGGGCAGACACTGCTAACACACTGCCTGCTCAAGCGGCCAGCACGTGCTCCATCTGCCAGGGCCTGTGTTTGTCATAGCCTTTCAGCACCTCTCCTGGAACCCACAGGCCCTGGGACTGGCCCAAAGCTGGACAAGCAAGAAGCTTTTGCCAAGAAACAGCTCAGGAAGCCACACTTTCCTCTGGGATATGGCAGCTTTTTAGGGCAGCTTTTCCCTGTTGAAGACAGGACAGGGTGCCCTAGGCCAACTGCTGGTGCAAGGAATTTGGAAGAAAGATCAGAAAGATGGACAGAGGACTTTCCTGGTGGTCCAGTGGATGAGAATCTACATGCCAATGCAGGGGATTATGGGCTTGTCCCCTGGTCTGGGAAGATCCTACATGCCGCAGATCAACTAAGCCCGTGGGCCACAACTACTGAGCCCCCATGCTGCAATACTGAAGCCCGTCTGCCTGGAGCCCATGCTCTGCAACAGGAGAAGCCACCACAGTGAGAGGCCCCAGACAGCGAAACTAGAGTGGAGCACCTGCTCGCTGCAGCTAGAGAAAGCCCACGCCAGCAATGAAGACCCAGTGCAATCATATATAAAGAAATAGAAGGACGGACAGAGTCTTGAGAGCTTCGGGGCCATAAACTGACGAGGAGTGGACATAAGAAAAATGGGCGGAAAAAATGCCAGCAAGGGAGTGAGATAAAATTGCTCACAAGCACATCACTAACAAGCAGCAGCAGTGTGTGAACGCACCCGCTGCAAGGCAAACAGACCCTAGGATTCCAAAGCTAGGGATGGCAGAGCCACAGATTGCTGCCCCTTCAGCCCATCTGGCTTGGAAAACACATCTTGGGCACCAGTTGGTGAAAAATGAGCAACATAGTAGAGTGAGAAGAGTGTGGCTCCAGGACCAGAGAACTGCCACTGAGGGTGGTGACTGGTGAACAAGGCCTCCACGAGCCTCAGTTTTCTTGTCTCATGAAATGAACATTATTATCTAAATTTCACAGCTCTAAGAAGCTTATGTTCCAAAATGTATCTTAGTTATAGCACATCAGCTATAAATGCCATAAATGTCACTGTTACGATTCCTTTAATAAAGAAAAAAATACCTCTGATGGATTTTTCATGCTGAGAAGCCACTACCATTAATGCTGCTTCTGAAGGATAATTGACAAATATAAGTGTTTTTAATCAAATCATATGTTCTTAGAGCATTTATTCCTGTCAACTTACTCTCTCTGTGCCTCTCTTTCCTAATTTACAAAATGAGCCTTCAAATACTTGTCCTGCTGGGGCCTGGAGTGATGGTCAGATGAGATTACAGATCCAGATGATTTATTTAGATTTAGAGCTTATACATCAAGTGTTACCTCTCTCCAAAACATTTATAGCATCTCATTGCAAAAAAGCTTGCCAGGGCACAGAATCCAACTTTTGTTTTATGAAATATTTTAGACAGTGTAAAGTGTAGAAAATTAATGACATCCTTATTACTATTTGTTAAATCTGGGTGACAACCAGATTTTAATTTTTATGAAATGTTTAAACATTTCATAAAAATTTTTTAAATTACAGTTTTTTTAAAAAAAATCTATGTCAAGGAAATTCTTTGGTGGTTCAGTGGTTAGGACCCTGTGCTTCCACTGCCAAAGACCTGGGTTCAACCCTGATTGGAGAACCAAGATCCCATAAGCTTTGCAGTGTGGCAAAAAATAGATAATATAAAATAAATTTTTAAAAAGATCTAGTCAAATATCAGGGGCTTTCCAAGTGGCTCAATGGTAAAGAATTTGCCTGCAACGCAGGAGATGAAGTTTCAATCCCTGTGTCCCGAAGATCCTCTGGAGAAGGAAATGGCAACCCACTCCAATATTCTTGCTTAGGAAATCCCATGGACAGAGGAGCCTGGTGGGCTACAGTCCATGGGGTCGCAAAGAGTCAGATACCACTTAGTGACTGAACAACAACAGCAGTCAAGTATCAACATCTTCTCTTGGATGCCTCTTAAGCCTCCCAACCCTCCATACACTTCATTCTCAATGCTGAGTTAGATGTGTTTTCTCTGTGACACTTTGAGATGGCTTCTGTTTAAATCACTTATCACACTTTGGTATTAACTTCTCATTACCTCAGGTTTTGCGCTCTTTACAAGCAGGATCAAGATTTCATCTGTGTCTCCTCATCAAGATTCATGCTTGGTACGTTGTGGGGCTTAGTAAATGTCCTGTTAACTAAGTCAATTAACATGAATGAAAGACTCTGGTTTCTCTCTGTGTTTACCAACAACCAGAACCTTTTTTCTTCTCCTGGACTGTTTCTCCTCTCCCTTTCTCTTTTGTACTAGACATGAGTTCCTCTGAATGTTGCAACTATATGTCTTAAGAAAAATCTGATAGCCACACACCAGAGAAGAACTATGCTTTGATTAAAATTGATTTAGATATTGCTCTAGGCTGAATGTTTGTGTCCCCTTCCCACCAACATGCATATGTTGAAACAATCCCCAATGTGATGGCGTTTGGAGGTGGGCCTTTGGGAAGTGATTAGGTCATGGAGGAAGAGCCCATACATGGTATTATTGCCTTTAGAAAAGAGACTCCAGAGAGCTCCCTCTCCCCTTCAGCTATGTGAGAACTCAGGGGAATGACAGCTGTCTCTGAACCAGGAAGAAGGCTTTCACCAGACACAAAATCAGCCAGTCTTGATCTTGGACTTCCCAGCCTCCAGAATTGTGAGAAATAATTGTTGCTTATAAACCATCCAGTCTATGGTAGTCTATTATAGCAGCTCAAATAGACTAAGACACATATGCCAAAAATACAAAAGGAAAGACAATTAAAACACCACTCTTTCTTAGTTTTTCAACACTACGAATACAAGTCTGAAAAACAAGACAACTCCTTTTTTATTTAGTTGCTTACTATTTTATTTATTTATTATTTATTTTATTTACTTATTTATTTTTGGCTGTGTTGGGTCTTCACTGCTGCTCGCCAGCTTTCTCTGTTGTGGTGTGTAGGCTTCTCACTGCGGTGTCTTCTCTTGTTTCTGAACACAGGCTCTAAGGCCCCCTGGCTTCAGTATTTGGGGCTCAGCAGTTGTGGCGCACAGGCTTATCTGCCCCAAGCCATGTGGGATCGTCCTGGATCAGGAATCCACACCCCCTTCATCAACAGGCAGGTTCTTAACCATTGGACCACCAGGGAAACCCCATAAGAACTTCTTAACATTGATAATCAAAAAAATCAGTTTCAAGGCATGGGTCTTCTCCTCAGTGGACAAAAGGCATACAGACTTGAAGAAGACTTACAGTGTTTGGTCCACAGAAATGAACTCATTTTGACAAGATTATGTTCTTTTTCCTATTACACTCATAACATTCAAAGAACATGACTGAAATAAGTTAGTCAAGTCTGTCTACAACCAGCCTACAGAGTACTGGGTGGTTTTGAGCACCTAAACTGCTCTTCCGAATACACGTTTAACTGAATACTTGTTCTTGGTTTCATTATAAAGAAATGCAATTGTCTTTAGGTTAAAATTACTGTGCTATAACCCCCACAATTAGTTATCGCACATTTCCTGAAATTTTCCTACTTCAAATTTAACCAATCTGTTCCAAATGATACTATCCAGAACAAAGGCTGGTATATCTGGTTCCAGGTGCAATTGCTTCTTTTGATGTCCTTGCTTACCTTTCTGGTCCCATATGCTGCTCCCTTGCCACACCCTGGAGGCAACCATACTAAGTCACTCTCTTTCTGATCTCCCTGCCTTTACAGGTATTGTTTCTTTGACTTAGATTAGAATGTCTCCACTCATCCCCCAAGATCCACTGTCACCCCCTCAGGATCTGCTCTGAGCACTCTACTCCATCAGGCATTGTACATACGTCTATTTCAATGCACACATCCTTGCTTCTTTGTTTTGTCTTTTCTCTACCCCAAATGCCCCTAGTGATCTAAAATGATCACCTGCTCATCTTTGTAATTCTGTTGCCCAACACGGCATCTGACCCTCTATCAACGTTCAGTGAATGAATGGCTGAGACTGAACAAATGAATGAATGAGTGCATATGATTCAACAAAGCTGCGTTTACTCAGCACCTCCAGGATAAAGACCCTTAGCCATATCATGGTCATCCTAGATTGCACGGAATTTGGAACCAGGCATGCCCAGCTGGTCTATTGCATGCCCAGGGGCTGCAAGAACCCACTTTCTTCCTTTGTGCACAGTCCTTAAAACACTGTCACTTCTACCTGCTTTCCTACTTCTCCTCTGCTTTGGTTCTCTCCTTCACTCATCTTCCACTTTCCTATCATGCCATCAACCTCTAAGCCATGTCCAGGTAGTATGGACAGATAAATGACTGCAAACTGAAGCATTACCTGTGCACTTTGTACTCTATTCTCTTATGTAACTTCAAACTGCCACCAAGTAGGGTGACCATGGGAAAGCTTACTCCTTCTGTGAGCTCAGAACAAACCAGGAACACCTCAGGAAGGTCCCTCTCCCAGGAATCCATAGTTCCCTTGAGGTAATAAGAAATCAAACTATACAAAGCAAAAGCAGCTTCTGTTTTTAAATATTTTATGAGAATATTGTTATTTGCGACAATTATATAATACTCTAAAAATATTTTTTATGCTTTATTTTGCTATCTTATCCTGAGGTTGATGCTGTTTTTAACAATCAGGAATTATCATTATTTTAAAAGTTAGAAAATAAAAGTTCAGTGAGACTCATGATTTCCAAAGACTTGGCAGAGAGAGAGCTGCATTAGATCGGATGGTTGTTGCTGAGGACCTATGGTGACAATCCCCAGAGAGAACTTGGCATACTTTCAATATATTTGCTTCTGTTTGAGTTAATTCTCCACAAACACATTTAATCATGTAACATCTCACCTCCCCAATCATTAAAGTAATTCAGTGGTCCTAGAATAAAGTAAAGACTTGAGGATTTTAAGGCTGCCAGGGTCTGACTCCACCTTCACTGATGTAATATTTGCACAGCTTTTAAACACTATTCTCTGTAAGGTACTAAGAGGATTCAAGCTTACACGAAGCAGAAGACAAACATAGCTCTTCCCCTACAGGGAGTTTACATTCTAATTTAACTTCCTACCTTATTTCCCATGTGTATGCTGTGCTTGATCCCTCAGTCGTGTCCAACTCTTTGCATCCCCATGGACTATAGTAGCCCACCAGGCTCCTCTGTCCGTGGGGATTCTCCAGGCAAGAATACTGGAGTGGGTTGCCATGCCCTCCTCCAAGGGATCTTCCCAACCCAGGGATCAAACCCAGGTCTCCCAAATTGCAAGCAGATTCTTTATCATCTGAGCCAACAAAGAGGTATCTAAAATATTCTTCCCTCAGGCCAGGCTAGTCTGTATGGTGACTTACACAGTCTTGACCAGGTGGCTCAGGGGTAAAGAACCTGCTTGCCAGTGCAGGGGCCAAAGGAGATGCAGGGTCAGTCCTTGGGTCAGGAAGACCCCCTGGAGAAGGAAACGGCAGCCCACTCCAGTATTCTTGACTGGGAAGTCCCACGGAGAGAGGACCCCGGCAGGCTACAGTCCATGGGGTCGCAGAGTCGGACACAACTGAGCACACACACATGAATGGGTGGCCCGGACCTCTTACTGGTGCTGGACTCATCTCTCCTCTCTCTAAGTGAATGGGGAAGTGAAAGTCGCTCAGTTGTATCTGACTCTGCGGTCCCAAGGACTATACAGTCCATGGAATTCTCCAGGCCAGAAAACTGGAGTGGGTAATCTATCCCTTCTCCAGGGGATCTTCCCAACCCAGGGATTGAACCCCTCATTGCAGGCGAATTCTTTACCAGCTGAGCCCAGGCATCCTTCAAAACCTAACTCAAAGAAACATCACTGTCCCACCAACAACATGTCCCACGTGCCTGGCATGTCCTTCAAAATGTCCTTCAGTAGGAACTTCCCTGGTGGTCCAGTGGTTAAGAATCCGCCTGCCAACACAGGGAACCTGGTCAGAGAACTAAGACCCCACATACCTTGGGACAACTAAGCCTGAGTGTGGCAACTACGCAAGCCTGAGTGCTCTGGAGCCCGGGCTCCGCAAGAGAAGGTCCCACAGGCGGAAGCCGGAGCACCACAGCTAGCGAAAGCCCTCGGGCAGCAAGGAAGACCCAGCACAGCCATAAATAAATAAATAAAATAGCTTAGTAGGAGAGGGATGAGTAGGAGGGAGTATGAGAAAAGAATACTGGCCATGTGTTATTATAGCTGCATCTCATGAATGAGACATAGGAAACGGGGGTGGGGGAAGAATTCCATTGTTCTCCCATTCCTTCTACTTTTGCCTGATTGAACTTTTCCATAATAAAAAGTTTAAAGCGTATGTATACAAGTAAACACTTTAAAACCAAAGTGCTTTAAAAATAAATCATATATATTTCTGCCAGCCTTTCTAGTCAGAGTCACTTTCTCCATTCTCTGTGCTCATTCAACATGTTTTTGTTTTTCTTTTTTTGCTATCTTGCCTGTCTATCTTCCCTTTAGACTGTCAGCTTCTTGAATACCCACCCTTTTCCTCTCTCTTATCTATCTACATATCTTGAGGCATAGCATATTCTCCACTGGTTGAGCAACTGCAAAATAGTCCTTAAATATGTAGCTTAACTTGCTAGTAGTAAATTGGGACTAGAGACTCAGAGAATGAAAATATTGTGATTTTTTTTTTTAATTTTTGGCTGTGCTGGGTCTTCGTCACTGCTCGTGGGCTTTTCTCTAGTGGTAGCGAGTGGGGAATACTCCCTGGTTGCAGTGTTGCTTAATGTAGTAGCTTCTTTTATTGTGGAGCACGGGCTCTAGGCTCAGAGGCTTCAGAAGTTGTGGAACATGGGCTCAGTAGTTGTGGTGCACGGGCTTAGTTGCCCCAAGTCATGTGGGATCTTCCTGTACCAGGGATTGAACCAGTGTCCCCGGCATTGCAAGGTGGATTCTTAACCCCTGGACCACCAGGGAAGCCCAATATTGTGAGCTTTAATGGCAAGTAATAAGAATGTATAGTTGTAGTGGTGATCATTTTGTAATATATAAAAATATCAAACCACTATGTTTTACTTGTACACCTAAAACTGATGTAATATATTTCAATTTATAAAAAAAAAAGAGTTGCTATTCAGTCACTAAGTGTCCAACTCTGGCAAGCCCATAGACTGCAGCATGACAGGCTGTTTCCTGGAATTTGCTCAGATTCCTGTTCATTTACTCTAACCATCTCATCCTCTGCTGCCCGCTTCTTTTGCCTTCAATGTTTTCCAACACCGGGATCTTTTCCAAAGAGTCAGCTCTTCCCATCAGGTAGCCAAAGTTCAGTGAATATTCAGGGCTGATTTCCTTTAGGATTGATTGGTTTTATCTCCTTGCAGTCCAAGAGACTCTCAAGAGTCTTCTCCAGCACCACAATTCAGAAGCATCAAATTCTTCGGCACTTAGCCTTCTTTATGGTCCAACTCTCACATCCATACATGACTACTGTAAAAACCACAGCTTTGACTACATAGACCTTTGTCAGCAAAGTGACGTCTCTGCATTTTCATATGCTGTCTAGGTTTGTCATAGCTTTCCTTCCAAGGAACAAGAATCTTTTAACTTCATGACTGTAATCACTGTCCATGGTGATTTTGGAGCCCAAGGAGGGACAAAAAAAAAATCTGTCACTGCTTCCACTTTTGCCCCATCTATTTGCCATGATGTGATGGGACCCAATGTCCAATGCCGTGATCTTGGTTTTTTCAATGGTGAGTTTCAAGCCAGTTTTTCACTCTCCTCTTTCACCCTCATCAAGAGGCTCTTAGTTCCTCTTCACTTCTGCCACTAACACTTTAGTGGTATCATGTGCCTATCTGAGGTTCTTGATATTTATCCTGGCAATCTTGATTTCAGCTTGTGATTCATCCAGGCTGGCATTTTGCATGATGTACTAAATCAGTAGCGTGACAATATACAGCCTTGTTATACTCCTTTCCTATTTTGGAATCAGTCTGTTATTCCATGTTCAGTTCTAACAGTTGCCTCTTGACCCACATACAGGTTTCTCAGGAGGCAGATAAGATGGTCTGGTATTCCCATCTCTTTAAGAATTCTCCACGGTTTGTTGTGATCCACACAATCTAAGGCATTAGTGTAGTCAGTGAAGCAGATGTTTTTCTGGAACTCCCTTGCTTTCTCCATGATCCAATGGATGTTGGCAATTTGATCTCTGGTTCCTCTGCCTTTTCTAAACCCAGCTTGTACATCTAGAAGTTCTCAGTTTAGGTACTGCTGAAGCCTATCTTGAAGGGTTTTGAGCATAACCTTGCTAGTATGTGAAATGAATGCAGTTGTATGGTAGTTTAATATTCTTTGGGATTGCCCTTCTTTGGGACTGGAATGAAAACTTTTTTCCAAATTTGCTGACATACGGAGTGCAACACCTTAACAGCATCATCTTTTAGGATTTTAAATAGCTCAGCTGGAATTCCATCACGTCCACTAGCTTTGTTCATAGTAATGCTCCCTAAAGCCCACTTGATTTCACACTCCAAGTTGTCTGGCTCTAGCTGGGTGACCATACCAACATGGTTGTCCAGGTCGTTAAGACTTTAATATTCTTTGGGATTGCCCTTCTTTGGGACTGGAATGAAAACTTTTTTCCAAATTTGCTGACATACGGAGTGCAACACTTTAACAGCATCTTTTAGGATTTTAAATAGCTCAGCTGGAATTCCTTCACGTCCACTAGCTTTGTTCATAGTAATCCTCCCTAAAGCCCACTTGATTTCACACTCCAAGTTGTCTGGCTCTAGCTGGGTGACCATACCAACATGGTTGTCCAGTTCGTTAAGACTTTTTTCCATATAGTTCTTCTGTGTTTTCTTTTCACCTCTTCTTAATATCTTCTGCTTCTGTTAGGTCCTTACATTTTCTCTCCTTTTTCATGCCCATCCTTGCATTAAATGCTCCTTTGATAGCTCCAATTTTCTTGAAGAGATCTCTAGTCTTTCCCATTCTATTATTTCCCTCTGTTTCTTTGCATTGTTCATTTACAAAGGCCTTCTTGTCTCTCCTTGCTATTCTCTGGAACTCTGCATTCAGTTAGGTATATCTCTCCCTTTCTTCCTTGCCTTTCACTTCTCTTCTTTCCTCAGCTATTTGTAACGCCTTCTTAGACAACCACTTTGCCTTCTTGCATTTCTTTTTCTTTTGGATGATTTTGGCTACTGCCTCCTGTAAAATGTTATGAACCTCCATCCATAGTTCTTCAGGCACTCTGTGTACCAAATCTAATCCCTTGAATCTACTTGTCACCTCCACTGTAAAATCATAAGGGATTTGATTTAGGTCATACCTGAATATTCTAGTGGTTTTCCCTATCTTCTTCAATTTAATTCTGAATTTTGCAACAAGGAGCTCATTGTCTGAGCCACAGTCAGTTCCAGGTCTTGTTTTTGCTGACTGTATAGAGCTTCTCCATCTTTGGCTGCAAAGAAGATAATCAATCTGATTTTTATATTGACCATCTTGTGACATCCATGTGTAAGAATCACCTCTTGGGTTGTTGGAAAAGTGTGTTTGCTATGACAAGCACGTTCTCTTGACAAAACTCAAAAAAGAATATATAGTTGCAAACTCCAGTGCCTTCAAATTAAAATGCATTAAAGTCTTCCTTGAATTTGCCTAAAGATTTCAAAACAAATTAGTAAGTGGTCAAATAGCACATTTCCTTGCAGTGTATCTATCTTTGAGGAGACCTGCCGCTTTATCATCTTATTTACAACTATTCTAGGATTTGCAAAAGTACATTAGCAATATATTTGAAGTACTATTTCTCAAAACTTCCCAGAAGTAGTGCTTCAGGCCAATTTCTAGTAGCACGGGCATTCCTGCTTGTCAGGAAGCCTTTTTTTTTTCTTGTCTGCAAATCTTAAAATGGAGAGCGGAAATGGGAAGTTGGTACTAGCTAATTCAATTATCCTCCTGTTCATCAGCTCTATTAAAAATGCCATGCAAAATACTTTAAAATGAGCAGTGCAGAGTTATATGTTAACTTGTGTATGGTGTCCTATTCACTGCATATTTATATGCAGGAATCCCAGAGGCCTGGGGCAGGAATGTGTGGCTGCCTGTGTAGTTAAATGGCAAACATTCTTTACATGTCTGCAGACCCTGTCCCTCCCCACTCTGTCTCCTAATTTTAAACCACCCAACTTCCTAGTCCCCAGACTTGCCCTCCACCAAACCTTCATCCATAATAGCACACTCCTATAACAACACCTCTTAAACTTGAATGTGCAAGCAAATCATTTGAAATCTTGCTAAAATGCTGATTTGGATTCAACAAGCCTGGGGTAGGGCTGGAGAGTGTGCCTTTCAAACAGATTTCCAGATAATACTCCTTGCTTCTGGTCTACAGCTCACACTTGGAGCTGTAAAGCTCTAGAGTAGGAGTCAGAAGACATTCTGTAAAGGGACAGATAATAAAATGCCAGGCTTTGTGGGCAACAGGGCCGCTGTTCAACTGCTTGATTCTGTCACTGCAACAAGAAATCAGACAGACAACATGTAACTGAAGGGGTGTGGCTATGTTCCAATGAAACATAATTTATGGGCCTTGAAATGTGAATTGCATAGAATTTTCACAAGTTAGGAAATTTTAGTCTTCTTTTAATTTTTTCCCCCTACTCTTTAAAGATGTAAATACCATTGTTACCTCAGGACTGTACAAAAACAGGTTGGATTTGACAGCTGCACCAGAGTTTGTCAATCCCTGCTCTAAAGTGCAAACTTTGGAAGTACAGAACCAAATGTGGGCTCTTGCTCAGCCTTATGCGAACTCTGCTTCTCACTCAGTTATCTGATCTCTCAGAGTCTCCTTTTACAAAGCTTTAAGTGGAAGCAAGGGCTTTCCTGGCGGTCCAGTGGTTAAGAATCCGCTCTGCAACGCAGGGGACACGGGTTCGATCCCCGGTCTGGGAAGATCCCACATGTCACTGAGCAGCTAAGCCCTTGAGCCACAACTACTAAAGCCCGCACATCCTCGAGCCCTTGCTCAGCTACGAGAGAAGCCGCTGCAATGAGAAGCCCATGCACCGCAAATAGAGAAAGCCCAAGCACAGCAACGAAGACCCAGCACAGCCAGAATAAATACAGACAAACTCTAAATGAAAGAGAAAGTTCTTGTCCTCTTAAGGCTGTTGGGTCAAGAGCCTGGCACACATCAGGGCTTTAGTAGAAGGAAATCAGGACTGTTACTGGCATGCCAGGCTTACTTCCTTAGACATTATTTTCTTCAGATTATTCACCCTATAAAATCTTTTGTGGCTCCTGATTCCCCACTATGCCAAGTTTAAAGGTTTCTGTGTGACCTTCAAGGCTCTCCGTGATCTTAATTCACTCCCTTTCCCATTGTATTCCCCGAGACTGCCCTCTGTGAGCTGAATCAAGCCCAATTTCCCGTTGTTTCTGCCCTCAGGTGACCTCCCCTCTCTCAAACAGTCTTCTTTCTCTCATTTGCTTACTATAGACTAAGCAGCTAGGGCCCAGTTCAGTTCTGTCTCCTCCATAAAAACTGACCTTAGGGTTATGGTTGTTTTCTACAGTCTATTTTCTACACACGGTATCCCATACCAGATATTATGAATTTCTTGGCTAAGAATTATTTGAATAGCATTTGCCTGGCCAAGGCAGCAAAATATGTCCATATTGATACTTTTTATAAGAATTATGAGATGGCTTTTGGCCGTATTTATCCATTGTAATTTGGGTTCTAGGCTTTCTAGATATAAAGATTTTTTTTCAAACCTAGCATTTGACAGATCTTCAAAGCAATTTCATTGTTAAAAATGACTAGATAATTTAAAACTGACAGTTTTCAATGAAGCATAACTGATATGAATTAAAATTTAGTAACTGTAGATATAGTTTTCTCAAATCTTGGTCTCAAAATATCCTCCTAGGATATTTGATTGAAATGCGTAGTTGAGTCCCCACCCCAGAGACTGGCCCAGGTCATTAGTTCTTGGAGCACACGGAGACCTAAAACAGATGAGTGGCACGAATAATGAGAAACGCTGAAGACTATTTTGCCCCTTTTATAGAAATGTAAAGATGGTTTCACCTGTATTTTTCTTAACACAAATCAGATAACCTCAATTCTTTTTAAAATTGATTAATTAATTTTTGGGCTGCAATAGGTCTTAGCTGCAGCATGCAGGATCTTCTGCTTTGGAGCCCCAGCTTAGCTGCCTCCTGGCATGTGGGATCTTAGTTTCCCAGTCAGGGATCCAACTCCCGTGCCCTATACTGCAAGGCAGATTCTGAACCACTGACCACCAGGGAAGTCCCTCACCTTTAATAACTGATTCAAACCAGGATCTGAGTCATAAATTTGAAGTGCCTAGTGGCACCCTTCTGTAGCTCTAATTTTGATATGACTCATTTTCTAACTTAGGGAAAGCACCCCCTTCTTCCTCCCACCAAACTCAAATAGTCAGTGACACCAATGACTTTGATCATAATTCTTAGAAGATTCATAATGAATCATTAAAAGAGATGGGAAAAAAAAAAAAAAACAGTAATCACTTGGCCCTCATGAGTTCATGAAATATACTGCATTTCTTTCTGTGACTGATTTGTCAGTCAGAAGAAATGCAACAACATTGTGTATGTGAAATTCAGTAATGTATTTGAGGAGTAGAAAGGAGGATTGTAAAAAGCCCAAAAGATTGATCAATGTTCTTGAAAAATGAGATGGATTCCTCCAGAATGGAGTGCATTCCCCATTAATGGAAGCATTCCAAAGTAAGTTGGACAGTCAATTGGCTAGGATGATGGAGGCAGATGAATAGTATTGACTTAACTGAATAGATTTAAGATCCCAACTAAGATTTACTTATTTTGTTTTATGATACTTTATAGTCATTCTCTGTGGACAAATAAAATACCTGATGGTGCTTACATAACCACAGATATAAACTTTAGAGAGTGAACACTAAATTCCCACAACTGTCAAGTCCATGAGCAGAAATCCAAGACCTTTCTTGCATTATGCATCCTTTTGTCAACTACAAGTTGGCATTTGCCAAGAGCATTTGCCAGTGACTGAACGACAACCACAAGGGCCTTTGCCATCTGCGTCTATGGGCCTTGAACCCTGTGCGGCTACAGCTGCTGACCTTCCACACTCCCCGAGGGGAATTCAGCGTGGAGAGTGAGGCACTCTGTGCTCCAGGTAAGCTGGTGGAACAGTTCATTAGGTAGATATTTTCAATAACTGATTTCATGATCCCAATCCTTGCATCTTCTCATATCTAGAAAAACACTAAATCCCTTCACAGTGACATCAGCTCCTTGTGACTATCAGAAAAACTTTTGTAAAGTGAGTGCTTGATAACACTGAACTCCTCCTTTCATCAAAATCTTATGTATTGGCCCTCCCCCACTGCTTCTTTGGAGCAGTCTCTCAGAGCTATCTGAGGTACTGTCTCCGGGCCTGCAGTCCCCATTTTGCCCCAACTAAAACTTAACTCACAATTCTCACATTGTGCCTCTCTTTTTAGTTGACACCTGTAAAAAAAATAAAAATAAAAACAATAATAGTAAAAAGATCCTAGTGAGAATGAGATCATGTTCATTCTGTCTGGGGAATAGTTAAGCCATAGCAAGGAAGCAGAATCAATACTTTGCTTGTCTATTCCCTATTCAATTTCTGGTAAGATCAGTAAGGCTGTTGCCCCGAAGTGCTCCCATATAGACACAAATTGGTTCCTAGGTAGTCATATACTATTAGATACTCAAATGGGCCTCTGAAAATTTCCATTGGCAGGTGAACGATATTGTGGACATCATTATTTTCCAAGTGGCAATGATATGAAGTTATGAAGGGGCATTTGTCAAATATCTAGAGTCATTGTTAAAAAGTTAAGTCTTCCATGACTAAGAAAATTCTAAACCTTAGAGATAAAACTTCAGCTCCTCTGCTGTATGACACAGGGAGCTCAGCTGGTGCTCTACCCCAAGGACTGTAGCCCACCAAGCTCCTCTGTCCATGGGATTCTCCAGGCAAGAATACTGGAGTGGGTAGCTATTTCCTTCTCCAGGAGGATGTCCCAGCCCGGGGATCAAACCCGTATCTCCTGCACTGGCAGGTGAATTCTTCCCTGCTGAGCCACCAGGGAAGCCCTAGTTTCTAGTTGCGTGCGTGCATGCTAAGACGCTTCAGACATGTCTGACTCATTGCGACCCTGTGGACTGTAGCTCACCAGGCTTCTCCGTCCATGGGATTCTCCAGGCAAGAATACTGGAGTGGGTTGCCATTTCCTTCTCCAGGGGATCTTCCTGACCCTGGGATTGAACCCAGGTCTCCTGCATTGCAGGCTTTAACCTCTGGGCCACCAGGAAAGCCAAAAAGAGGGAGGGGATATATGTAAACCTAGAGTTGATTCATGTTGTAGGACAGCAGAAACTAACACAACATTGTAAAACAATCATCCTCTGATTTTTTTAAAAAAACTTCAGCTAAATTAGCATGGATACTTAATTTTTGAACATTTCCCTCTGCAACACAACAGGAGGTAATAGCGTGATGGGATTAGGGTGTTTCCTGAAATTTTGATTCTTGGCTACCTAAACATGATCTTTTGGTTTCTGTAAGGCATTAACTTTGCATAACTGATGCTGAAGAAGCTGAAGTTGACCAGTTCTATGAAGACCTACGGGCTCCCTGGTGGCTCAGACAGTAAAGAATCCTGCCTGCAATGCAGGAGACCTGGGTTTGATCCCTGGGTTGGGAAGATCCCCTGGAAAAAGGCATGGCAACCCACTCCAGTATTCTTTCCTGGAGAATGTGAAGACTTACAATACCTTCTAGAACTAACACCAAAAAAAAACACAAAAAACAGATAGCTTCTTCGTCATAGGGTACTGGAATGCAAAAGTAAAAACTCAAGAGATACGTGGAAAAATAGGTAAGTTTGACTTTGGAGTACAAAATGAAGCAGGGCAAAGGCTAGCAGAGTTTTGTCAAGAGTCACTAGTCATAGTAAACAACATTTTCCAACAATCCAAGAAGACAACTCTACTCATGGACATCACCAGATGTCAATACTGAAATCAGATTATGTTCTTTACAGCCAGAGACGGAGAAGCTCTATACAGTCAGCAAAAAGAATACCTGGCGCTGACTTTGCTCAGACCTTGAGCTCCTCATTGCAAAATTCAAGCTTAAATTGAAGAAGATAGGGGAAACCACTAGAACATTCAGGTATGACCTAAATCAAACCTCTTATGATTATACAGTGGAGGTGATGAATAGATTCAAGGGATTAGATCTGGTAAAGTGCCTGAAAAACTATGGATGGAGTTTCATAACATTGTAAAAGAAACAGTGACCAAAACTATCCCAAAGAAATGCAAGAAACCAAAGTGGTTGTCTGAGGAGGCCGTACAAATAGCTGAGGAAAGAAGTAAAAGGCTAGAGAGAAAGGGAAAGATATACCTAACTGAATGCAGAATTCCAAAGAATAGCAAGGAGAGATAAGAAGGTCTTCTTAAATGAACAATGCAAAGAGATGGAGGGAAATAATAGAATGGGAAAGACTAGAGATCTCTTCAAGATAACAGAACTATCAAGGAAACATTTCATGCAAGGATGGGCACAATAAAGGGCAGAAACAGTAAGAATTAAGAGAAGCAGAAGAGATTAAGAAGAGGTGGCAAGATACACAGAAGAACTATACAAAAATGGTCTTAATGACGAAGATAACCATGATGGTGTAGTCATTCACCTAGAACCATACATCCTGGAGTGTGAAGCCAGGTGGGCCCTAGGAAGCATTAATATGAACAAAGCTAGTGAAGGTGATAAAATTCCAGCAGAGCTATTGAAAATCCTAAAAGATGATGCTGTTAAAGTGTTGCACTCCATATGTCAGCAAATTTGGAAAACCCAGCAATGGCCACAGGACTGGAAAAGGTCAGTTTTCATTCCAATTCCAGAGAAAAGCAAAGCCAAAGAATGTTCAAACTACCATACAATTGCACTCATTTCACATGCTAGCAAGGCTATGCTCAATGTTCTTCAAGCTATGCTTCAGTAGTATGTGAACTGAAAACTTCCAGATGTACAAACTGGAAGAGGCAGAGCAACCAGAGATCAAATTGCCAACAGTCAATTGGCAAAACTGGAGAAAGCAAGGGAGTTCCAGAAACATATACTTCTGCTTCACTGACTACGCTAAAGCCTTAGACTGGAGGATCACAACAAACTACAGAAAACTCTTAAAAAGATGGGAATAACAGACCACCTTAACCTACCTCCTGAGAAAAGCCGTATGTGGGTCAGGAAGAAACAGAACTGGATGGAATAAAACTGTTTCAAACTTGGGAAAGTAGTACCACAAGGCTGTATATTGTCAACCTGCTGATTTAACTTAATATGCAGAGTATATCATGCAAAATGCTAGGCTGGATGAATCACAAGCTGGAATCAAGATTGCCAGAAGAAATTTCAATAATCTCAGATATGCAATGATACCACTCTAATGGCAGAAAGTGAAGAGGAACTAAAGAGCGTCTTGATTAGGTTGAAAGAGGAGAGTGAAAAAGCTAGCTTGAAACCCAACATTAAAAAGTCTAAGATCATGACATTGAGACCTCAACACCTCATGGCAAATAGAAGGGGAAAACGTGGAAGTAGTGACAGATTTTATTTTCTTGGGTTCCAAAATCAGAGATTTTGCATCTCTGACCACAGCCATGAAATTAAAGGACACATTCCTCGGAAGGAAAGTTGTGACAAACCTAGAGAGCTTATTAAAAAGCAGAGACATCACTTTGCCTACAAAGGCCCGTATAGTCAAAGCTATGGTTTTTCCAGTAGTCATGTACGGATGTGAGAGTTGTACCACAAAGAAGGCTAAACACCAAAGAATTGATACTTTTGAATTGTGGTGCTGCAGGAGACTCTTGAGAGTTCCTTGGACTGCAAGGAGATCAAACTAGTCAATCAATCCTAATGGAAATGAACTCTGAAAATTCTTTGGAAAGACTGATGTTGAAGCTCCAAAGCTACTTTGGCCACCTGATGTCAAGAACTGACTCA
>SJYT01017966.1:106317-122484 GCA_006410635.1 Cephalophus harveyi | reverse complement strand
ATTTTCCACAGTTTATTGTGATCCACACAGTCAAAGGCTTTGGCATAGTCAATAAAGCAGAAGTAGATGTTTTTCTGGAACTCTCTTGCTTTTTCGATGATCCAGCGGATGTTGGCAATTTGATCTCTGGTTCCTCTGCCTTTTCTAAAACCAGCTTGAACATCTGGAAGTTCACGGTTCACATATTGCTGAAGCCTGGCTTGGAGAATTTTGAGCATTACTTTACTAGCGTGTGAGATGAGTGCAATTGTGCGTTAGTTTGAGCATTCTTTGGCATTACCTTTTTTGGGGATTGGAATGAAAACTGAGCTTTTCCAGTCCTGTGGCCACTGCTGAGTTTTCCAAATTTGCTGGCAGATTGAGTGCAGCACTTTCATGGCATCACTAGAGTTGGGAGAGATCAAATGAGCCAAGATGGTGTGTTCAGGCTCTCTTGCCCCATGTTTTGTAAATAATGACTATGTAACAGCGGAGGTCATTTAGAGCACTGCGCATGAGCATCACCAGGTGCTTGCTTGGTGATGGGCTACTTTGTGCTGTATGCATATATGGGCTCCACCTAAAATGCTGAGGGATTACTGCTGGGTCAGGGCTGTGTCCATTGGGTGAACCACGAGGGGAGAGAATATAGCGTTTGCTGCTACAGCTGCTGCACCAGCCAGGAGAGAATAAATGTGTCTGCAGCTCCTGCGGCTCTTCAAGTCTCCGTCCAGTCTCTTAGCTCACACCTTGGCTACCCTGGGTTCAGCGAACAGCGCACACAGTGAGATACAGCAAGACAATTGGCACTGTGAGCAGGATCAGCAATACAAGAGTGTTCACAGGGCTTTTTTTTTTTTTTTCCTTTGGCTGCACCTCAGATGGCTTGCAGGATCTTAGTTCCCCGACCAGGTATTGAATCCATGCCCGCTGCAGTGGAAGTGTAGAGTTTTGACCACTGGACCTCTGGGGAAGTCCTTGGGCTATGTTTTTAAGTTTTTCTAAACTGGAAAAAGTCAGTATACAGATTACTATTTATTAGAGATTCTGGTCTCATGTACGTTTTTCTCAGGTATAAATGTAGCAGCAGTGGGTGATTTTCCACATTTGTTTGCTTTTGGTTTATATTTTTACCGGGAATTCAAGTTAAGAGATTCCTATCAGTGTAAAACCCCGTTTAAAGCGTCTTAATTTCCATGTCACATTCAAATCTCACCCACTAGCCGATTTTTAGCCTCTAATGTTAAAGAGTAACCCCAAATCAAAGGAAAGTTGAGGGCAGATATGGTTGAAGTTGGCTCTTAGCAGCTTTAGAAAGGGTGAGCCCTTTATAAGCTGATAACAACTATTAATGCAATTGTACCCACAGCCACCTACATGGTGAAATTGCCTCAAATTATTTTTCCATTTTTCTGCAGAATCAAGGGATTTCTGCTATTAGCATTGATACTAGTTTATTTGTTTATTTATTTTTGGCTGTGCTGTGTCTTCGTTGCCGTGCAGGCTTTTTTCTAGTTGCAGTGAGCCAGGTCTGCTCTCTAGTCGCAGGGCAGGAGCTTCTCATTGTGGAGGCTTCTCTTGCTGCCAAACATGGGTGCGAGGGCACCTGGGCTTCGGTAGTTGTAGCATGTAGGCTCAGTAGTTGTGTTTCCGGGGCTTTAGAGCCCAGACTCAATAATTGTTGCGCAGGGGCTTAGTTGCTCCAAGGCATAAGGAATCTTCCCTGACTAGGGATCAAACCCCTGTCTCCCGCATTGGCAGGCATATTCTTTACCACTGTGCCACCAGCAAAGCCCAGTACTAGTTTAAAATATTTAAATGAGGCTTTTACACTTCTAAGAAAAACTCGGGCTTGAGACTGCTAAAATAATCCCCATATACCTAAAACTGAGCTCTGCATTGGCTGCTAAAATTAATTTTTCTACTAGTGATTAGGATGCAGCTTGTTGATTTTCTATTGTTAAGCTTTGTGCTCTCAGGGGAGCGCAGCCCAGAGCCTCCAAGACTCAGGCAAGTCAGGGAGTCCTGCTCAGGGAGTCATCTCCAGGGGCTGACTTGGCTTCTCCCTCTGTGCTCAGAGGACAAGTATAACCGAGTCTCAAAAGCAGACTGAAAAATTAACAGTCTCTAGAGTAATGAGGAAAATGATCAAGGCTGCTTGGCCTGGGAATTGAGAGCCTGGAGAGCCGGGCCCCAGTTTCGTTTGCCTTTGTGGATGTGCTAGGCTGTTGGCAGCTCTCTGGGACTTTCTCCATTCTTACTCAGAGGACAAAGCTGAGTGATGCTGCAGAAGTTACAGACCATGAGAGCCTTCCCCAAATACAAATCCGTGTACAGCTGTTTGGGCTTTCTCTATGGCCTTTTAAGAACGAAGTGGTCTGGCTTTGTTGCACTTTCTAAACTGTCTGATTTCTTCACCTTTGTATTATATACTTCAGGGAAAAATGGAGATTTTGAAAAACTGTGACTGGCTCCAAAATGAAGGGACTGGCTTTCTCCCTGCCCTGTAGAAATGCTAAAAACAGCAGTGGAGTTATAAAGAGGAATCCCAACCTCCGCGGGGAAGAGGCTATACATGAAGGCAGTGTGGTTTATACTTACATTGCAAGACCAGACAGGGGCTCTTTCATTCCAGCAAATGTCATCCAGCTAGCTTCCGTAGCACAGAATTGACGGGTGGGGGAAGGAAGATAGGATCAGCAAGAGAAAGAGGAAAATGGGGCTGTTCATGCTGATATAGGGCAGAACCAGCACAACACTGTAAAGCCATTATCCTCCAATTAAAAATAAATAAAATTTTTTAAAAATTACAAAAAAAAGCTGCAGTCAAAAAAAAAAAAAAAAAGAAAGAAAGAAAGAAAATGAAGCACAATGGGGAATAAAAAACACCTAGAGAAAGTTTTTGGAGAAGGCGATGGCACCCCACTCCAGTACTCTTGCCTGGAAAATCCCATGGACAGAGGAACCTGGTAGGCTGTGGTCCATGGGGTCACGAAGAGTCAGACACGACTGAGCGACTTACCTTTTACTTTTCACTTTCATGCATTGGAGAAGGAAATGGCAACCCACTGCAGTGTTCTTGCCTGGAGAATCCCAGGGACGGGGGAGCCTGGTGGGCTGCCATCTATGGGGTTACACAGAGTCGGACACAACTGAAGTGACTTAGCAGCAGCAGCAGAGAAAGTTTTAATATTTCTTTGCTATTTTCAAAAACTACACCTAAAATCTTAGAAAACAAAGGCAGAACGCTCTTTGCCATAAATCTCGGCAAGATGTTTCTCCTAGAGCAATTGAAATAAAAACAAACATAAACAAATGGGACTTAATTAATCTTAAAAGCTTTTGCACACCAAGTAAAGTGAGTGAAGTCGCTCAGTCATGTCCTACTCTTTGCAACCCCATGGACTGTAGCCTAACAGGCTCCTCTGTCCATGGGATTTTCCAGGCGAGAGTACTGGAGTGGGTTGCCATTTCCTTCTCTAGGGGATCTTCCCAACCCAGGGGTCGAACCCGGGTCTCCTGCATTGCAAGCAGACGCTTTACCGTCTGAGCCACCATATACAAAATGAAAGCACAACCCTCAGAATGGGAGAAAATATTTGCAAATGAAGCAACTGACAAGGGAGTAACCGCCAAAAAATATACAGTCCATGCAGCTCAATATCAAGGGAAAAAAAAAATCAAAAAATGGTCAGAAGACATAAATAGACATTTTTCCAAAGAAGACATATAGATGGCCAAAAATCATATGAAAACATGTTTGACTTCACTAATTATTAGAGAAATGAAAATAAAAACAACAATGAGGTATCACTTCACACCCATCGAATGGCCAACATCAAAAAGTCTACAAACAATAAATGCTGGAGGGTATGTGGAGAAAAGGGAATCTTCTTACACTGTGAGTGGAAATGTAAATTGGTACAGCAACTATGGGAACAGTACCGAGGTTCTTTAAGAAAACTAAAAATAGAGCTGCCGTGTGATCCAGCAATCTCACTCCTGTGCTTATATCTGGAGAAAGCTATATCAAAAAGCTATATCCGTATCAAAAAGATACATGCACCCCAATGTTCGTTGCAGCACTGCTCATAATAGCCAGGACATGGAAGCAATCTAAATGTCCATCAACAGAGGAATGGATAAAGAAGATGCAACAGATATGTTGCAGGAAAGGGGACCCCTTTCGAGGCCTGAGAGCAGGTGCTTGACTAACACCCAGAAATGAATTGTCAGAGGAGACATGTGTGCTGACAGAGCAAGAGACGTTATTGGGAAGGAGCTCCCGGGCAGAGAGCAGCAGGGGAAGGGGGCCCAAAAGAACTGCTCTGCCTCAGGTTTTATGATGATAAGGTTAGTTTCCAATTCAGGGTCCTCTCTGGGGGCTCTTGTAAGATAAAGTTAGATACTACCATAAAGACTATATTTTTTAGTTATTAAACTTTTATTTCTTTTAGGTTGAGATATCCCTCAGGGATATCTGTGATGGGCTTCCCTGATAGCTCCGTTGGTAAAGAATCTGCCCTCAATGCAGGAGACCCTGGTTCAGTCCCTGAGTTGGAGAAGGGAATGGCTTCCCACTCCAGTACTCTTGCCTGGAGAATTCCATGGACAGAGGAGCCTGGAGGGCTATAGTCCATGGGGGTCACAAAGAGTTGGACACACTGAATGACTAACACTTTCTACTTTCACTTTCACATCTTATACAAGCTGGTTAATTTCATAGGCTAATGAATGGAAGGATTATTCCAAATATTTTGGGAAAGGGGTGGAGATTTCCAGGAATTGGGCCACTGCCCACTTTTTGGTCTTTGCTAGGCTTGGAACTCTTCTGGCACCTGCGGGTGTGTCTTCTAGCCTGTTCGGTTCAGTTTAGTTCAGTTGCTCAGTCGCGTTCTCCTCTTTGTGACCCCATGGACTGCAGCACTCCAGGCTGATGTGTTACAATGAGCATATACTGAGGTTTGAGGTCTAGTGGTAGTTGACTCATCTGCCATCTTGGATTCTAATGAGCTTATGTCACGTACTCAGGCTAGACCATTCTTTCTAAGGTTGTGCTCTGCCCCTTCCCTCCTATCTCACTGTTTAGTCATAAAACCGAGATCCCATTTCCTTGCTGCTGATCAGTCAGGAACTGCTTGCTCCTAGCTCCGAGAAGCTGTCTGCGTCCTTTGTTACATGGCCCCTCTGTCTTCAAGTGTTCCTAATCCTTCTCATACTTCAGACCTCTCACTTCCTCTTTGGCCGCCAACCAGAGCAAACTCTCTAATTTGGAAGGACTTGTGATTAGGTCAAGCCCAACCCAGTCATGATGAAACTGCTGAATTGTTTCAAACATGTTCATCCCTTTGTGGAAATAGAAAGCAGTTTTTTTTAGAGAAAAACTCTTTCAAAGGTGACAAATATCTGGAGAGAACTGAGCTTACATCTACCTGCCTGAAGAGGAAAAGTATTTCCTCTTTCATTCTGTATGTGGTAAAATGCCCTTTCAAACATTTGCCCCCAGTTTAACTTTTAACTGGTTATTCAGGTCTTAAATCCTCCCCGCAAGTATTTGTTAGTATCTGTGTGTCCTAATCAGTATTGGAAGTTGTAAAGATGGACTCAGGAACTTCCATGATAAAATCTCAAACTATGTATTCAGCTTTATTTTATTATATTTTTATTTTTTATCTATGCCATGCAGCTTGTGTGATCTTAGTTCCCTGACCAAGAATTGAACCTGGGCCAGCCACCGCAGTGAAAGCACCAAGTCCTAAAGACTGGACCACTGGGGGATTCCCAGCTTTGTTTACAGCATTTCTCCAACTCAGTGCTATTGGCCTATTCGGCTGGATAATCCTTTATTGTGGAGGCTGCCCTGAGAGAGCCCTGTAAGACCAGAACAGCATCTCTAGGCTCTCCTCTACCTACTCCATACCAGGAATATCCCCAGGTCATGACAATAAAAAATGTCACCATACATTGCTACCCATCCCCTGGTTGAGAAGCAGTGTTCTAAACCGCTCAATTCTAGGACTACTCAACTTTCCTTAAACAAGCCATGTCTTGAATTATTACTGTTTTCTCAGTCTCAAATGACAGTAGAAATCTTTTACATCTTTTAAGACCCATATTTCCTGTGAGGAATTCTCTGAGAATTCCTCAGTTGCAGAGAATCCAATGGCAAACCATATATACCTGGTCCCTCCTTGCTTTTTTAAGGCCTATGCGGTATATGCTTACTCCTTGGAAGAAAAGTTATGTCCAACCTAGATAGCATTTTCAAAAGCAGAGACATTACTTTGCCGACTAAGGTCCGTCTAGTCAAGGCTATGGTTTTTCCTGTGGTCGTGTATGGATGTGAGAGTTGGACTGTGAAGAAGGCTGATCGCCGAAGAATTGATGCTTTTGAAGTGTGGTGTTGGAGAAGACTCTTGAGAGTCCCTTGGACTGCAAGGAGATCCAACCAGTCCATTCTGAAGGAGATCATGTCAAGTGCGCTGAAGGAAGACAACACAGAAACTTTTGTATAAAAAATGTATGCAGCGATTTCCCTGGTAGTCCAGTGGCTAACACTCTGCTCCCTATGCGGCGTTTGACCCCGGGTCAGGGAACTACGAGGCTCTTATGCCGCAACGAAAAGTTTGCATGCTTAGTTGTGGCATGTGATCCCACGTGCCACAACGAAGATCTGGTGCAGCCAAATGTGACAATAAACATATATTTTTAAAAATGTTGTGCAAAGGAAACTGTCCTAGATTTGGGGGATGAGGAAGCAATAGAATGGGTGGGAAAGGGGTCTGGGCAGGCTTCCCTGAGAAGATGACTGAACTGAGCTCTTAACCAAGTCAGATTTCACCGGAAATGAGGGGTTGACCCAGGTCCTGGTGGGAGCTGGGAACATTTCCAGACACTGTTGTTGCCCTGAAGGAATGTACAATCTAGGAGTAAGAGGGCCATGTTAAACGTGCTTTCAGTGTGGCAAATGATATGCAAAAACAGGGAGAGGCCCAGAGTGGGGCATTCAATCCAGCCTGGGGATTGAGGAGGGACCTCAAGAGGCTTTGTCACTCTTCCTCACAGACTAGAAACTGAAGCTTACACCCCTCACCCAAGATCACAGGGCTCAGGAGAAGAACAGACCTGATCAGCCTCAACCCTCTCCAGCCAAAAGCCCTGCTTCTTCCACTCTCCAGTCTGCTCCTTGAAGCCCCAGCACTAAGCTCATTTCTCCTGTTCAGCACTGACTTCATCCCAACAGGCTTTATACGGCAGCATTTCCCCAAATTAGAGGACACTATATGTAATTTTGCTTAATGACAGTTCCATCAGTTTTGTATGTGCCAAAAGCAATTTGGAAACTTAACATCACTTTTAAAAAACAACATTATCTATGTGACTCTATAAAAGATTGCCAGTTCCTTCTCAAGGACCACTGAGCAATAATGCTTAAAAAGTTTGCTTAGGGACTTCCCTTGGTGGTCCAGTGGTTAAGACTCCGCCTGCCAGTGCAGGGGATACAGGTTTAATCCCTGGTCTGGGAAGATCTTACATACCTCGGAGCAGCTAAGCCTGTGTATCACAGCTACTGAAGTCCGTTTGCCTAGAGCCTATGCTCCACAACAAGAGAAGACTCAACTAGCGAGCTGCCCTGGCTCACTGTAACTAGAGAAAGGTCGTGTGCAGCAATGAAGACCCAGCACAGCCAAAAACAAAATAAAATGAAAAAAATTTTAAAGCTTGCTTGTTTGTAAACTGAGGATAGCAGTACCAACACTTAGAATAACAGTAAGGATTAAATTAGTTAATATCCACAAAACAGAAGAGTTGCAGTATAGGTATGAGCTCAGTAAATGCTATAATGGCTGAGGGGAGGATTCATGGGTGGGTAGAAGAAACTGGTGCTTTACTGGTAGCTCAGCTGGTAAAGAATCTGCCTGCAATGGCAGGAGACCCTGGTTTGATCCCTGGGTCAGGAAGATCCCTTGGAGGAGGAAATGGCTACCCACTTCAGTATTCTTGCCTGGAGGATTCCATGGACAGAGAGGCTACAGTCTATGGAGTCACAAAGAGTCGGACACGACCGCTCAAATACCACACACATTTGCTAAGCAGACATCAAGCAGCAATGTCTGGGGTCTACCCTGAGGGCCTAGGTGAACCCCTAACTGCTAGACAAACTCCTATAAAAATCAAACAAGAAAACATAGTACAAACGCAAAAAAGGAAAAGACCAGGGCTCGTTAGGTGGGCTACTAGAAAGCACATGAATTTTGGAATGATTTTTAATACCAAAAGAAGGTTTTTATGATTGATTCTCAAACTGAAGAGAGTGTACATGTGTCAGTGTGTGCGTACTGAGTTGTTTCATCGTGTCCGACTCTGTGCTACCTATGGACTGCAGCCCGCCAGTCTCCTCTGTCCATGGGGAGTCTAACGGCAAGAACACTGGAGTGGGTGGCCGTGCCCTCCTCCAGGGGATCTTCCCCACCCAGGGATGGAAACTGCATCTCTTACGTCCTCCGTATTGGCAGGTAGGTTCTTTATCACTAGTGCCACATGGGAACATGTGTCAGTATAAGAAATTTATTGGAGGAAAAGCAGATTAAAGTCCTAAATTCCCTCTCTATTACATTAATTCGATCATTCATTCAACAAATGTTTATTGACCATCTACTATGTACTCCCGCAGACAGTGAAGGACAGGGAAGCCTGGCGTGCTGCAGTCCATGGGGAAGCAGAGTCCGACAGGACTGAGCGACTGAACAACAGCAACTATGTGCCAGGCACCAGATACCCTGGTAACAAAAAGAAAGTCAGACAAGGTTTCTGTTCTCATGGATTATACATTCCAGTAGACAAGACAAAACTGAAATATCAATAAGAAGGCAATGGCACCCCACCCCAGTACTCTTGCCTGGAAAATCCCATGGAAGGAGGAGCCTGGTAGGCTGCAGTCCATGGGGTCGCTGGGAGTCGGACACGACTGAGCGACTTCACTTTCACTTTTCGCTTTCATGCATTGGAGAAGGAAATGGCAACCCACTCCAGTATTCTTGCCTGGAGAATCCCAGGGATGGGGGAGCCCGATGGGCTGCCATCTATGGGGTCGCACAGAGTCGGACACGACTGAAGCGACTTAGCAGCAGCAGCAGCAGCAGCCAGTGGATAAGACAATTGCATGTTCTGATAAAGTGTCAAGAAGAAAAGAAAGAAGGAGCTACAGTGGAAAAGCACAGTGACAGAGGAGATCCCTCTGAGAACATAGCATCTGGAATGAGACTAGAGGGAGGAGCTGGAGCCAGCCGTGTTTCAACCCTGTGCTTGGCTCATCTTAGCAACTCCTGTGGCCACAGAAAGGTTCTGTGAGCAAAACGTTCCTGCACTGATTGTTTCATTTTATGACAGTTAATTAACACAAAATGCATTTTTTTCCTCCTGCTTTCATAGAATCCTGTTTTCTAGTTCCAACTGAGCGTTCTGAGAGTGAAGGGTCCCAGTTTCCATTCTATAGCAGCAACTTTTATCTTCTCCCACATTCCTGTCACATAATGGATGTGCCCACATCTGAAGAGGGTTTCTGCAAGCAACTTTTGCTTCAGGTTAGGAATCTAATAATAGGTTCCTTCTGCTGTCTGGCTCTCATCTACTTCCTTTATTGTTAAAGTTTAGTGTTGGAATAAATGTTTCTGAATTTAGGAAGACTTTACCAGAGATTAACTTAATTTTGTAAAAAATGCTATATATATATTTTTTTGCTTTGTTGTTCATTTAGAGATTTATTTAGGGGTATATATATATATAGATAGATAGATATAGTGGGGTATTTTTTGCATCCTTTGGGTTATTACGGATTTTTTTTTCCCATTTATTTCCTTAAAATACAATGATAAATACAATGAATACAATGAATTTGTTGTAAGTACCAACAGGAAAGTAAAACTTTAGAAAGTCTCTTCTCATCAGTTAGCTGTAATGTTTTTAAGATTTACAAATTATGAGTTAACTTTTGTCATCATTAATGATGATGACTACTGTCTATTGGAGAAGGAAATGGCAACCCACTCCAGTACTCTTGCCTGGAGAATCCCATCGAGGGAGGAGCCTGGTAGGCTACTAGTCCATGGGGTCGCAAAGGGTCGGACACGACTGAGCGACTTCACTCACTACTGTCTATTAGACTTTCACTGTGTGCCAGATTGTGTGCTAAGCATTTCACATTCATTATTTCATTTAATCTATTAAGTATTACATTCTGTTGCAAGTGAAGGAACGAAAGTTCAATAAATAAAGCTCAGGAACTTGCCTAAGGACGCAGAGTAAATATTAGAGGCAAGAAGAATTCAGGGGTTGTTGTTTTAGTCACTAAGCTGTGTCCAGCTCTTTTGTGACTCCATGGACTGTAGCCCGTCAGGCTCCTCTGCTCATGAGATTTCCCAGGCAAGAATACAGGAGTGAGTTGCCATTTCCTTCTCCAGAGGATCTTCCCAACCCAAGGATCAAACCTGTGTGTCCTGCATTGGCAGGCAGTTTCTTTACCGCTGAGCCACTAGGGAAGCCTAATTGGTTAAATATGTCATTAAGTAAGGTAATATTATAAATGGGATAATGCTTATATTAAACATTAATGAGCCTGCTCAGAAACAAACAATGGAATGACTACAGTAGTATACATTAAGTAATTGTTATAAGGAACTGATAATTCCACCAAACAGTATTTGCCAAGTCCATTATAATCACATAAAAGAATTTTCTTTCCTGAAACCACCTGGACTGTGAGATCTTCGTTCCCTGACTGGGGATGGAACCCATGCTCCCTTGCATTGGGAGTATGGAGTCTTAACCAACAGACCGCCAGGGAAGTCCTATAAACTCTGCTTTTTATTAAAGTGCTTAGCCTATTAATTTTTTTTTTTTTTTTTTGGCCATGCCATGCGGCATGCAGGATCTCAGTTTTCTGACCAGGGATGGAACCTATGTCCCCTGCAATGGAAGTGCAGAGGCCTAATCACTGCATAGTCAGAGCATTCTCCTCATTAACATTTATTGTAATTATTGGGTTTAGGTCTACCATTTTACTATTTTCTTTGTTCCTTCGGCTTTTTGTTCCTCTTCTTCTTTTGGATTGTTTGGGGATTCTTTAGAATTCCATTTTATCTAATGGCTTTTAAGCTGTATCGCCTGGCATTTGTTTTTACTGTTTGCTCTAAGGTTTACGGTACACACCCTTAACTAGAAACCTTGCAACTAGATTGGCCCATTCACCCTTCATACCTGTCTTTTAAACTATAATTGTTTTTTGGTTGTTGTTGGACTTTTTTTTTTTCTTTTTGTCTGTGCTGGGTGTTTGTTGCTGGGTGAGGGCTTCTAGCCGTGATGAGCCAGGGCCTCTCTCTAGTCGCGGGGAGCTGGGGCTTCTCTGTAGTTGTGGGGAGCTGGGGCTACTCTCTAGTTGGGGTGCTCAGGCTTCTCATTGGGGCCGCTTCTCCTCTGTGGCACACCGGCCCTAGAGCACTGGCTTCAGTACTTGTGGCCCAAAGGCTTAGTTTCTCTGCAGCTTGTGGGATCTTCCCCAACCAAGGATTGGACCTGAGTCCCCTGCATTGACAGGCAGATTCTTCGCTTTTAAATTTGTTTACCTTGTTTTATTATTTATTTTTGGCTGTGCTGGTCTTTGTGGCTACTCTCAGGCTTTCTCTAGTTGGGGCCAGTGGCGGCTACTCCCTAGTTGCCGTGCCTGGGCTTCTCATCGCGGTGGCTTCTCTTACCGCGGAGCTCGGGCTCTATGGCATGACTAGAGTACGTGATTGCAGTGAACGGGCTCAGTAGTCGTGGCACATAGGCCTAGTTGTCCTGAGGCACGTAGAATCTTCCTGAACTTGCAAGCGAACCTTTGTCCCCTACACTGGCAGATGAATTCCTAACCACTGGGCCACCAGGGAAGTCTTCCCTAAGAAGGGTCTTATTGTCTTGCTTAAGTTTCACTGAATGAATTGACTTTCCTTCACCAGATTTGGAAGTGTTCAGCCATTACTTTTCCATAACATAGTGATTAATGTTGACCCTCTACCCCAAATTTTTAAGTAGTTCTACCGATAGCATATACATACTTCCTACAACTAAAAAGAATACATGTATTTTTTAAATTTTGAGTCAATTAGTTAACAATGGCACAGGAATACAACTCATTCTTTATTCATTCACTCATTCATTTAATAGACAATTACTGGGCAGGAACTGTTTTAGGTACTGAGGATAGGCTAATAAACACACAAAATTATATTAGTTAACACTTAGGAAATGTAACAAATACTAAAAATATACACTAAACGGGAACTCCCTGGAGGTGCAGTGGTTAGGACTTTATGCTTTCACTGCCAAAGGTCTGAGTTCAATCCTCGGTTGATCCCACAAGTTATGCAGTGTGGCAAACAAACAAAATAAATTAACTTATTTGATTATCATAACAACTCAGTAACATTAGTATCCCTATTTTACAGATGAGGAAACAGAACTTAAAGAGGTTAAGCAATGTTGTCAAAGGTCACCTATCAGAGCTGGACTTTGAACCTAACTAGTCTGGCTCTAGGATGTGCACTTTAAAATCCTTGCTGACTGAAAAATAAATAAAATCCTTGCCACTTTACCACTGAAGGCCAAAAAATGGAGGCCATAAAGATGGGCAGCTGTTACTTTTAGCCTCATGAGCACAAGGTAAATCAAGACGAAATTCTTGGGAACTCCCTGAAGACTAAACTCTCTTTCAGCTTGGAGAGTTTATTACTATAGCAAAGGTTAATACACCTTAACTGGAATTAGTGGAATCAAATGGAATTAATGAAATCAAGCGAGGAAACAATACAGTACTATACAAAAGAGGAAATAGTCATCATGCTGCTGTGGATCCATAAGATAAATTCATGGAGAGATTGTTAACAGCTTTTAAGCACATGAGTTAAAAGCCACCTGGGCTGCCCAAGTGGCACTCAGTTCAGTTCAGTCACTCAGTCATGTTCAACTCTTTGTGACCCCATGGACTGCAGCACACACCCTGTCCATCACCAGCTCCTGAAGCTTGCTCAAACTCATGTTCTTTGGGTCAGTGATGCCATCCAACCATCTCATCCTCTGTCGTCCCCTTCTCCCCCTGCCTTCACTCTTTCCCAGCATCAGGGTCTTTTCCAATGAGTCAGTTCTTCGCATCATGTGGCCAAAGTCCTGAAGCTCACCCTGTCCATCACCAGCTCCTGAAGCTTGCTCAAACTCATGTTCTTTGGGTCAGTGATGCCATCCAACCATCTCATCCTCTGTCGTCCCCTTCTCCCCCTGCCTTCACTCTTTCCCAGCATCAGGGTCTTTTCCAATGAGTCAGTTCTTCGCATCATGTGGCCAAAGTACTGAAGCTTCAGCTTCAGCATCAGTCCTTCCAATGAATATTCAGGACTCATTTCCTTTAGGGTGGACTGGTTGGATCTCCTTGCAGTCCAAGGGACTAGTGGTAAAGTCCAGGTGGTGCTGGTAAAGAAGCTGCCTGCCAAAGCAAGAGATGCAAGAGATGCTGGTTTGATCAGTGGCTCGGGAATATCCCCTGGGAGTAGGAACTGGCAGACCACTCCAGTATTCTTGCCTGGAAAATTCCATGGATAGAGGAGCCTGGTGGGCTATAGTCCACGGAGTCACAGAGTCAGACATGACTGAGGGCACACCCACGTGTGCACACACACACATACATTCACATGGTGGCTTTTAGATTCTTTTTTCATTTTGAGTGAGTGTCTTCTAAAAAAAATTAGATGATCTAAGAGCTTACCATAGTGGTTCCTCAGATACTGAGACTTGGTTTTCCCTTTTCATTAATGACTGTGTGTCATGCTCTTTTCCAAGCAATCATTAAATGTAAGATGGTTGAGTGTTTTTTAAAGTTTCTAAGGGAAACTTGAGTTTCTAAGTTTCTAAGGGAACCTGAGTTCAATCCCTGGTCAGGGAACTAGATCCCACATGCCGTGACTGAGAGCTCACATGCCACAACTAAAGATTCTATATGCTGCAACTGAAAAAGGAAAAAAAAAAAGATCTCGAGTACCCCAAATAAGACCTGGTGAGCCAAATAAACAAATAAATATATTTTTAAAAGGTCTCTAAAGTTCTTTTTGCAGTAAGAACAGCTTGCTGGTAGATATATGGGAAGCAAACAGTACTGGAAAAACAGAGGCAACGACATAGCAGCAATTAAAAAAAAACTATGTTAAAATAATTTTTTGAAAAAGATATAGGGCATTTAATCTTGGAAAGTACAAGATGTGAAAGGACTTCAGAATTAAGGGTGACTAAGCTGCTTGGAGAAGGCAATGGCACCCCACTCCAGTACTCTTGCCTGGAAAATCCCATGGACGGAGGAGCCTGGTAGGCTGCAGTCCATGGGGTCGCTAGGAGTCGGACATGACTGAGTGAATTCACTTTCACTTTTCACTTTCATGCATTGGAGGAGGAAATGGCAACTCACTCCAGCGTTCTTGCCTGGAGAATCCCAGGGACAGAGGAGTCTGGTGGGCTGCCGTCTATGTGTCGCACAGAGTCGGACACGACTTAAGCGACTTAGCAACAAGCTGCTTTTAATTTTTAAAGATCCTATCCTAGTTTTAAAAACTTTAACATTTATACCTTTACAATATTTAATACATAGTATCACCAAGATTCTGAAAATGAATCTGATAGGCAAATTAATAAGCAAATCTAAACTGCCGGATGTTAAATACAGAGTGCAAAGCAAGGTCATTGTGGCATCTTCTTAGTAAAGAAACTTCACTCTATGACAAGATTCCAGCTAACTAGGACTCTTAAATAACAACAACAAAAAAGAATAACAAGCAACAATTAAGATTTATTGGATGTTTACCAGATTCCAGGCATTGAGTTAAACACTTTACATTGACTGTCTTTATTCTTGCCACAATCCTCCAGGGTAGATATTATTTATTATTATCTGCGCTTTACAGATATGAAAACTGAGACTTAGGTTAAATCACTTGCCTAACATCCCATCACCAGCTATGGTGGACCCAACATGGACTTGGTGAAGGCTTTCTGACTGCAGATCTGTCTCACTTTGAAAGCACTAGATAATACACACATCAGGTGAAAAAACAAACAAAAGGAAAAAAGAAAAATTCCCTGTCAACTATTGTTCTAACTTGGTACAAAAAACCATGCTTAGCACTTGAGATTCTTACCTTGTTCTTACAGCAGCTTTACAGGGTAAGTACTATCATCTTCTTTTGATAGAGGAGGGATCTGAAGTTTAAAGAGGCCAATAAACTTACCCAGAGCCACACATTCAGCAAGTGATGGATCTGAGGCTTCGACCCAGGTCCATTTGTCTCCGAAGCCCTGGTGTTCTTCACTGCTTCTTTGGGGGACTCAGTGAATACCCCAGGAAGATCTTGCTCTCTGTTCCTCTCTGTGAAGGTGCAAACTCCTTTCTCACCTTTTCTAGGGCAATCATCCAGAACACCCACCCTCCAGGGCCTCCTTCCACTGATCAACTCCCACAGTTCCTACCCAACCAGGTGAGACTCTGAGCAGATCTCCTGTCTGCTGTCCTCATCCCCTGCCCCAATCTGGGTCCTTCCTGACTGCTCAAAAGCACCCTAGGCTTACCTGGTTCCAGCGCTCACGTCCCACGGGAGTCACCTGCACGTTGCTTGTTTCCTCTCTCTACCTCTCCAGAGTTCTGCCACACATACCATGCAGCAGTGATTGTTTTTGTCTCCTCAATGTCTTGCTAAGCATCTGGCACACAGAGGTGGTTGTTCGTGACTGTGCTCAGCTTGCGGGATCTTAGTTCCCCAACCAGGGATCAAACCTGGCACAGAGTCCTAACCCCTGGGTCACCAGGGAATTCTCTCAACTAATGTTTGATGGCTGGAGAAATAAACAGTGATCTCTGAAGTCCTATTCAATTACTATATCGTACTGAAGGCCATAAGTTGAAAGTCGCTGCCATTTATGGAACTCACGCACATACACACACACACACACACACAGAGTCACATAGTCACAATTCAGTTCAGTCGCTCAGTCGTGTCCGACTCTTTGCGACCCCATGAATCGCAGCACGCCAGGCCTCCCTATTCATCACCATCTCTCGGAGTTCACTCAGACTCACATCCATCGAGTCAGTGATGCCATCCAGCCATCTCATCCTCG